>MU226986.1:2269646-2283565 GCA_018584345.1 Thuja plicata | reverse complement strand
TACAACAAAGTAAATGCTTAATCAGATAACATAGTACACAACACACAATTTGATTACGGGGAAACCAAATGGTAAAAACCCCAATGGGAATTAGCACCCACAATGAACTATACTTGTTTATAGTAATCCCTATTAGAAGATATATCAACCCTGTTACCCTGTTAGGAGTTTTACTTTACAATGCAATAAGTATAGTGACCTCGTTAAGGGTCGGACCTTGTTAGGAGTCTTTTACAAATAACCCTATTAGGGGTGGTGGACTCACTGTCCAAAATCTCTCTGCTTGATTATGAAGGCTACAACCTTCTATATAATAGATATGCACTATATCTAATAATGAACTGTAGAGTAGACCCACTATCTTGATTAGTTCAAATGTATTCCAATCTTTCACTTCTTCTTCACATAGACTCTTGATGAATGAACCAACTCTGATAATCTTCTCTGTACATCTTTCTTCTCTTTTCATATCATTCACACTTAGCGTGTCACCTTTGACTTGCTATAAGTATCTTCCTTAAAGTATGAGATCATGGGACCTATAAAATAACTCTTCATAACATCCTTGTCTTCTCTACTAAGCACACAAGCATTATTACAACCGTGCAAGTATAAACTGTATAGACGCGATGCTTCACTAAGTTGGCCTCACCAATTTAACTCTAACTTTGCAATCTTCTTGAAACATGTTTGGCACCTTTGGATTAATATCATCAACTCATAACTAATCATGAATATATACACACATATACAGAAGATAGGCACAACTCAAGAAACACGTGATATACATCATCCCTAAACAGTTACACTTCCAGAACTGTAACTGCCAATAACAGAATTACATAACTTTACTGAAACATCATATCGGGGTCTGCGTACATATGAACATAACATACTAAACATGTCAACAACATGTATCTATCCATGCAATTCTTCATATCAACATTCTGATAAGTACATACATAATTACTACTATGTATTATATGTTGTCATCAATGACAAACATACAATCAATCAACTGCTCAGAATCAAATCTCCAACACCTTCTTTCTAAATTATCTTCTTTTCCTCAATTGTGTGCAATGATTCATCATTATCAAGTTCAAGTGACTAAATTTTAGTGCACCATTCCAATGGCTCTTATTTGGGTTGATAAGAGTGATGTCACATCCAAAAATTTCAACAAATTTCAATAACTGAAACACTTTATCAAAATCAGCATTTTATCCAACACCATTGATGAACAAGTGGAAACATCATCCAAAGGTGTGGCTCCTTTGTCATATGTCTTTAAACCTGCTCATAATTTTACTCATCTTTACTCATCTTTACATAATGTGATGATGAAGTTAATTAATGCTCATGTGTTAGAAATTCCTCTTATCAAACCCATTGATTGCAATGTCCCCTTTTTGGGACATTAGAAATTTTAAAGGCTAACTTCATGAAATATTAAAAGTGACTTTATTGGAGCTAATCCAAAATGTTAAATGTCATTTTTAATATTTAAAAGAGGATTAAAAGGTGACAAAAGAGGAAGAAGATGAAATAAAGTAATGGGAATGTGAAGAGTTACTATTTGGTGCTTAAAAGAAGAAAGAGGGGCTCATTTCAACATGCATGGATTATGTTTTGATTATTTTTCTCTCTTGGAGAGTTCTCAGAAGCTTCAGCTTTTAGCGGGTATGAGGATGGAAACCCTTGATCTTGGAGGTAGTGGATGGAAACTAATTTTTAGTTGGAGATATCATGCAGGTGTTTCACATAATGTTTCAGGCTCATATTTCTGGTATCTATTCTTGCTATATTTTTCTGTAACTACGATTGGATTTTTTTTATTGTTCTACTAAAGAATAAAATGCAATATTTTTTGTTGAAACTTACTTCAACTCAATATTTGTATTTTTCTAGATAAATTGGAAAACATTTGCTTGTGAAATTGTTTGTTAAATTTCTGTGTTAAGATTTGGGGAAAAATATCCATTAGAGATATTACATTGGTATTAAAGTTGGCTTTCCTCTCAACCTATGAGATTTTATCTGAGACAAATTTATAGGGTTCTATTATCAAAATTATCATTGTGTTGGCTGAGAATATCGCATTCAGAATATTGAGGAAAAAGAAAAGGGAATAATAGGCTATTAACTCGTCGCCGAAATAATTATTTACAGAGTGTCAATTTTTGTAAAGAAATTATTTTGATTTCTTGAGAGATAATATAAGGTTTTGGCTTAAATAAAGTTTTTGGACAATGACTAAAGTGCTCAATATAAATGTTTAATATATTGGTTCAAACTATAGTGAAACATGCAAAGGGGATTAAATATTTTAAGGCTATTGGGATCAAGAAAGATGATAGATTTAATAAAGTGTCGATGGTTCTATAAATCAAAGACTATAGTCTTGATTGAATATTTGCCTGTAAATATTTGAAATGGAAATATATTTGATACTGCCATAGGGAAAGCTATAACTTAAGGAACTATCCTATAGTTCATATTAATATTCCTTGAGAATATTGACCATAATTCCCTATTTTTGGAAATATTGATTGAGCCAAAGTTATCTGTAGAGCCGATAATAATATTGGATGACTAATTTGTATATGTTTTTTTTTTGCTCTGTAAAGGGTCGAAGCCAAGATTTTATTTATGTAAATAGGAAAACATGAAAGAGAAAAAAATAGAAGAAAGTTTTCTAGTTCATATCCCAATCCTACCGAGATGATTGTGAACCCAAAATGAGCACCACAGTTCAACAGAGAGTCTGAACAATATTAAATTTCACAGTAGCTGGAGTATTAACAATGTATAGTCAAAATTAACGTAAAGCCTAAAAAAAAAAATCCCCAAGAAAGCTTAAACAAACATCAATCAGAGGTATAAGTGGTGTCATTCTCTATGGTGTCTGCTGAGTTTGATTTTGGGATACCTCTCATGCTGAGTGTGCCACTTTCCTCTTTTGTGTCTTCTTCCTTGGAGTCTGATGGGAGCATCTCTTTTTCCATCTCTTCATCTTTTCCTTTCTCCTCCTCTTGAGCATCCTCTATTTCATCTTCCTCTTCTTCATCTTCTTCCTTACTCTCCTCCATTTATGAGGAATCAGAGCTCCCCAAACCATCCAGCTTTTTGTCATACTTGTATTGATACACCCATGGGAGATTTTTATCGAACTGGTCACCATAGGGTGCGTTAAGGCCATCCTCTATTCCTAAGATCTTGGAGAGGAAATTCATTCCTCTCTGCATCATGCTCAAATTCATTTGATGATCCTCCCACTCCCAACCCCATAATATGAAGAGGCACTTGTGAGGGCCAGCATAAAAGTTCCTCCGATGACTAAACCCCAAAACTGGGAAAGGTTTGTCCTGCAGTCATGACCATGGCTAGGTCCCATGGAAGTGGAGTAGTAAGCTCTGAGTTGATATTCATCATTGCATTATGTAGCCCCACTGTGAAATTTCCTAAAAACAAATGATCACAAAGATCTTCAACAAACGTCTTGGAAGCTCCTGCAACCAAAATTCTCGGTTGAAAGCCCGCACAAATGTCTAAGAGTACTTTGTATCTTTGATTGGTGTTGAGGAAATTAAAACCCAACAACTTCCTAACTGCATGAATTACAAGGGGGTGTTTAAAATTATAGACCTCCATTATCTAATTGGAAGTAATGGGATTATCCGAAGCTATTTGCTCGAAATTAGACCTAAGCTTTATCGGGGTATCCATCTATTTTTCTCTATGTATGAATCAGGATTCTAAAGAGAAAATAACCAATGAGCTCCTTCAAGAACAAAGGTTATGAATTTATGAGAAAGATGCAAGGCTTTCAAAAAGGGATGAATTGTCATTGATCTAACACTGCTAGCTATTACATAACTTTCTCAATTAAAGCCATGGATCAAAATACTCTTGATGAATAAGAGCTATCATCATTGGGGTGCACTAAAAATTCCCACCTAAGAGAACTTTTCCTTTCCAAGTATGAAATGTCAGAAGAACTAAAACTAGAATTAGAGTGCAAAATGGGCGCCAAAATCCAAGGACAAGCTGATCTAGTTTGATGTGATGTGTAGTTATGAATTTTTCCATTTTGTACCCCATGAGGATGTACCACTTGAAGAAGAGGTGATTCATGGGAGAGTTTATCTTACAGCACAAAGATGCGTTTCATGTTTTGGATGACATTTGGTGTCTTTTGCAAACACAAAATCTCAACGGCTCAATTTGGCCAAGTGACATCCGCATCAATAGCGATAGGACTTGAGCAGGTTTGCACTCACAATACTAAGGAAGACCATTTTCCAAGGTGATGTGACCACTGAGCCTGAGAAATTCTCCCAAAGAAACTTTATTTTCTAACTCGTTTGCCTTTTGATTGCCTTCCCCGAAGATGTGATTCACTGTGGTAAATTCAAACTTTTTTAATAATTTAAAAATTATGTCTAGGATCGCTTGTAATTTCCAATTGGGGGTGGATCTTGACCTGACAGCATTGATTTTGATCATTGATTCTCCCTCAACTTCCAATTTTTTAATACCCAAATTTGATGCAAGAGACAACCCAAACATTAGAGCTTTGAATTCCGCCAAAATACTAGTACCTATTTCTAGAGGTTTTTCCAATTTTGCCATCATGGTACCCTCACTGGAGTGCATAATGCAACCTACCCCTAAAGGGCCTGGATTTCCTTTTGAAGCCCCAAAAAAATTCAATTTTCACCACCCCAAAGATGGAGGCTTCCAAATACAGTTGGCTCTAAGGATTGAATTTGGTTTAGCTCCTCTGCCAATTGTTGTGGGGGTCTTACTTAAGTCCAAACTAGTTTTTAATCATAAGATAATCCTAGTTGGTGTAATATTTGCATTGAAGAGGTTGCAATTGGATTTGAGCATTCATTACCTCCACAATGGAGGCTTCAACTTTATTCAAAATTGAAGGAATATCCAAGAATTTTCCTGAAAGGGTCTTTTGTTTCTTTCCTTCCATATTTCCCAAATGAGAATTGAGGGTGAGATAATCCATAGGTTTCCACAAAGGATATCCTTATAGAGATGAGGACAAGATGTGAAGAGAGATAGGATATCATTTGGGAGAGTAGATGACCATCCCATCTTGGCACATAGCCACTGCCAACATTCTAAGGCAAAGGGACAAGTTAACAAAAGGTGGTTCGTATCTTCTTCGTTCTTGTAGAAAAGAATGCATCTGGAAGGATCAAGATATCCCATTTTCTTAAACCAATTTGCAGTAAGGATTCTTCCTTGGATTGCAGCCCATGAGAATATACCTTCTTTTGGTGAGCATACTTTACTCTAGAAAAGCTGATTAGAGAATTGAGGGCAAGGGAGAGAAGAAGATCTTGATATAATCCTGTAACCCTCTTTTACCTTATATTCTCTAGAGTTGGAACCATTCCAAATGAATTCATCTTGCTCCTCTTTAATCTAAAAGGAGCATTCTGAAAGTATCTTTTTCAAATTTTGCAATTCGACTTGATCCACCCTGATTTGTTCAAAATCCCTCCAATGCCAAGAACCAATTGAAGGATTTAAAGAGTCAAGGAAGATTTAGTCCTTAACTAATGGGCCCCAATTATTTGTACAAACTCTGCTGATATTATTTTGACCAAGCATAACATTGATGTTGGGAAATCCTCCCTAGGAATCATCCCAAAATCTTGCTATGGAACCATCTTTAATATTCCAAGAGATATTATCCTCAATGATGCCCTTGGATTTGGAGATGAAGTTCCAAATTCTAGAGCCTCTGGGAAGTTTTGAGAGCCTAGTCATATTTTCTTCCTCTAAGTTTTGTATGTATTTACCTCTTAGAATTCTTACCCATTTGAGATTTTTCTCCTTCAAAATTTTCCAATAAAGATTACATCTGAGAGCCTTATTATGCCATAGTTTATTTTTTTATCCCAATACCTCCTACCTCCATTGGATTGCAGATTTTATCCCAAGAGATAAGAGAGAATTTCCTTTTGGTATCAGTTCCTTTCCAAATGAATTTCCTAATCTTCTTAACTATATCCATATAGCACCCCGATGGGAGAGACAAACATGACATAAGATAAATGGGAATTGCTGCTAGCGTTGCTTTGATCAACACTATTCTGCCTACCCAAGAGAGTCATTTTTATTTCCACGAATATATTTTTTTATCCAATCTTTCCTCAATTGGTTTCCAAGAAGATTCCATCCTGAGAGCTTTGTCAATTGGAATACCAAGATAGATTCAGGGAAATGAGCCAGTCTTAAATTTCAGTATCTTCTCAATGTCAATCTGGGTTTTCTTCCTAGTGTTAAGGAAGTAAACAATTGATTTGTCTTTATTGGCACTTTGACCCGAAGCTAAGGAATATAGCTCCAGAGTTTTTTTAATGGAAGAATCCTCCCTAGGGTTACAAAAACCAAAAAGAAGGATGTCATCTACAAATTGTTGATGAGTAACTGTCTTTACCGAAGAGGTGATTTCCACTCCCTGAATTAGACCTTGGTCTTGAAGACTGATGAACCTACACCCCAAAGCTTCGGCCATGATGATGAAGAGGAAGGGAGAAAGTGGATCACCCTGTCTTATTCCATTCATGCCTTCAAAGAAACCATATGGAGAGCCATTTACCAATACTAAAAAAATTTGGAGTTGAGATGCAATAGTAAACGACGTTGATCCAAGGTTTGGAGAACCCAAATTTTTCCAAAAATTTAGCTAAAAATATCTAGTCTACCTTTTCATAAGCTTTCTTAACATCTACCTTTATAATCATACTTGGATGTTTATTGTGTTGGATAGAATGGATTGTTTCCTAAGCAATAATGATTCCATCTAGAATTGTCCTTCCTGGAACAAATCTTGTTTCTTCCTCTCCAATAATCTTATTCAGAACCAATTTTAATATGTTTTCTAGCATTTTAGAGAAGATTTTATATATAGTGTTACACAGAGAAATTGGTCTATATTCATCCATGCATGAAACATTTTTGTCCTTCAGGATAAGGAAATGAAGGTGTTATTAATTTCAGTAAGAAATCTACCAGAGGAGTGACCTGCTTCCACCGTTGAAGAGAGTTCCATTCCAAATATATCCCAACAATGCAGAAAGAAACTAGGGGGGAAACCATCAGGGCTAGGAGATTTATCCCTAGCCATGTGTGATAAAGTGTCCCAAATTTCCTTCTTAGTGAACTTTTCTAGAAGCAGAGAGTTGTGTGAATCCGAAACAAGATTTGGAATATCCTTTAGAAGATCATCCTAGGTTGAGAAGTATGATACATTTGCATTGTTCAAGAGATTTTTGTAGAAGCTGACAATTTCCATCTGAATCTCAGGTTGATCCAGAGTGAGTGTGTCATCTTCCTTGATGATTTGATGTATCCTATTGACACTACGCCTTTGTTTGGTACTGTTATGAAATAATTTTGTATTCTTGTCTCCTTCCAACCAACAATCTCTGGATTTTTTCTTCTAGAAGTTTTCTTATTTAGCTAGGATTTCTTCCTATTCTCTTAGAAGAACTTTCTCCAAATCATAACTCTCTTTATCCATTCTGGACACCATGATGAATTCATTAAGATCCTTAATCTTTTGTTCCACCTCGGCTTTGATGACATTAATTTTTCATTAGTATACAAACAACACTTTCGGTAAGCCTACAGCGAAAGAAAGGAAAGAGAAAACCAAAGATCAGATTAAGAGATCACAAAAATGACTAAGTACAGAGAGAACTGATGACACAAATTAGAGTGTAAACCAAAAATCACAAAGAAGAAAGATAAAGTGGAACCCAACAGAGGAACCCAAAATGCAAGTTACAGTGCAAATCGACAAGACAGACATAGTGTAACCAACAGTAGAAACTGAAGAAAAGTCAAGCATGATCGACAGACATAATCGACAGTCAGTTGTAGCCTGAAAAAAGTGGTTTTAACTTCCACGTCAGATAAAGCAAGTGTATTCTATTTATAGGATATCTAATTTTCTAACTGAGTTAAAACCAATAGACTAGGAGATCTAGGTGTAAATTGTAAACTTGGTCTTAGAGTTAACATTGTTTTTATCACAACTCAATGAAGTCAATCCATCTATAAATAGATGATGTAATCATTCATTAGAATATGTGTGTGAGAAGGAAAAAGAGAGAGGAGAAAATAAGAAGCACATCTATGGATTGAATTGAGAGTTTCAAGAACCAGAATAGAAAAAGAAGAATTTGGTTAGAAGAACCAAGAATAGAGGAAACCAATAATCAGAGGTATTATTCAATCACAGTTAAGGTGATAATATTTTTATGTGAACTACATAGGATCTGTATCAACAATAGGAGATTGCATTTACTAGGTCAAGTTTTAATTTTCTATCATACTAACAAGTGGATAAAAGTGTAAAAATCTTTTCAAGGAAGGTGGACTTAACAGTCCTATTATAAATCTCTTAACTGAGTGCACACTTCATTAGTGTTACTAAAATATCTTAAGAGAGTAGATCTTAATAGGTCTCAACTTTAATATTCCTAACAGGGTATATCATCAAAAGTGATCAATTGTAAGCCTTTATCGGCTCCTTTCCAATCTGCAGATAGTGGAGTTTTGTGGGTTCCATCCCCATTGCAGTTTTTACTTCCTAACAGGAGTTTTCTGTGATATCATATCTTGTGTTATGTGTCAATAATGTTCATGAATGTTTCTATGAACGATTCACATGTTTATTAATGTTATGAATTGATATAACTCATACTAAGATAGTTTAGATCAGATTGAATGGACATGCAATTGATTACAAAGGTTAATTGATTAAAGGATACAAAAAGTTTTAGAGCTACTGATTCACCCCTCCCCTCTCAGTACATACTTCCCATTAATCCCAACAATTGGTATCAAAGCTAAGTCTCTTCTTGGAAATTTTAAAGGCTTAAGAACAAGATCATACAATGGAGAAGTACAAACTGTGTGTGTGATTTTTGTACTAATTAAGAGAGACATGACACTTCAATAGGTCATTGCATTAGTGGAAAACATGGTCAGATGAGCATATAAAGCAACTAAAATTGACCTATTTCTTTATAACTAAGAAGAGTATGATAAGTAACATAATAGCTCTCAGATTATGCTACTATCAGTAACATATATGACTTAGCATGAAAGATTTGAATTAAAACAAGAAAGATAGCTCCTAAACATGCATTCTAGCTCTAAAAAGCATGAAAATAATAATGCATGAACATGAAATATAAAATATGATATAAAGATATGTTTGTTCTAATAGCATAATAATGCAATTTTAACTCTAAAATGAAGGCTTATTTGTGCTCAAAAACACCTTCTATTTATAGAAGAATTAGGAGAGAGAGGGGGGGACAAGATGCATTAATGGAGTTGAAAAACTCATTAATGGTGTGTAAGAGGAAATAAATGCCAAAGGCATTCAATAGGCATGGTGGAGACATGGGCTTAAGGAATCTACATTAATGAGGCATTAATGAGAGCCTTAAAGAAGCATGGGAAGGGTGTAAGAGGGTGGCTTGAGAAAGTGGACTTGAGGAAAGGAATCTTGAGATTCCTTGACTTTCTCAAGTGGGTGGAGTCCGTAATCATTCCTTAATGGAATGTGACAACATTAGGAGGTGGGTTAGAGTTAGATTAGGATTAGAATTAGATTAGCATGGGGTGAATGGGTTGGGATGGGTTCAAACCCAAGGTCAAAGTGGTTGAAGTGGGTTAGTTTAGGGGTTTAGAAGAATATTAATGAAATGAATTAAACTTATTTAATTCATTCAGAAATAGGATATTAATTATTTAAACAATTAGTTGATTTTTAATAATCAATAGGACTATAGAAAATTTAATTAAATTAATTAGGCTAGGGGAATGGGTTCATTTGCAAGTGAATAATTGATTTAGGGTTTTATTTAATTCTTTTATGATTAAATACTATAGCCATGTTTGAATTTCATTTGTTTTAATTGGTTTGAATTGATTTGGATTGTATGGATGTAGTAGTTAATATAATTTAGTGATAAAAATCACCTAGGACATTAAATCTGAAAAATGAATTATGCCAAGCAGTAACAGAGTCATTTGGACATAATTGGGGGTATGATTACACTTAGGGAGAATAGGGTCTATGGTCAGAGTAGACCAAATCCAGGTGGTTACATTTGCCCCTCTTTGAATTGATGTGCGAGCAGCGCATTGATTCAAAGAAATTTTTTGATTTTGACTTTAGAAAGATTGAGAATTTCACTCACGGTTGAACGAAATGCCTGATGAGATCAGTCTCACACTTGATTGAACTAAACTTATAGAATTGATTTTGAACTTGGTTGTCGTCTAAAGGTCAATAAAAGATTTTTAAAGATACCAATTTTGAACTTGGTTATCGTCCAAATATTAATAATACTGATTCTAAACTTGGTTGTCATCCAAAAGCCAGTATGAAGCTGCCAGGAGCTTAAATAAGAATATTTTAAAATGAGGAAACACAAGATATCCAACTTATGAGAACCAAAGCTTTCTATCAAATAGTTCTGACTTAGTCGAGGAAACTATCATGCCCCTAGTTTGTTTGATAACGAAGTCATTTTAATGTTGTTTCAAGAAAAAAATTGATTGATGATAGTGTGATCAAGCCCCCTCAAGAAAGAAATTGAAGGAAAACAACAAAATCCCTCAGTTGAAATAAGGTATCACTTGCATGAAGTGGGTAGGATAAGAAAGAACGGAGTAGAGGAAGTGAAAAATAGGGCGTGTTTAAGAATAAACACATAGTATACCAAGTTAATCACATGAAAATGTGAGTGGTAGGACTGATAAAATGATGTCAGACCAAGATTTATGATGAGATGTGCAATTTGACAGATTTTCAAAACAAATGTAGCAAATCTGCATTTTCAAGAGTTGTCGCAAAAATGTTACTGTACTACGTAAAACACCTTTGACACCTTCGATTTGGTTCCCAATTGATCAAAAGGAGAACAGAAATGGAGTTTTAGTTGCCTAGGAGGATTTTTAGAACCCCTAAATAGCTCTAAAGACCAATATATAGCTCAAAAATTACCATTTTACTATTCATTTTCACTTTTATCCATAGTAATTCTGAGAGTTCTGCAGAGAAGATGGTGATCCCCATGCATAAACATTATTTTGAGCTCAGTTGTCGACATCAGTGCTCGGCCGATTACCCACCTCCGGTAAGTACTCATAAAACTACCTTGTGAAATTTGCAAATTAGATTTTTATGCATTTTTGTAGTATGTAGAGCCTTTGCAATTATGGGTCGCATCCGAGATTCTGGATCATACCCTGTCAAACCCGTGTCGTATCCTATATTTTCAGGATTGTATCCGGTTTTTCTGTATTTCTGCATCACATCGAGGATGTCCTGGATCACATCCCATTTGTTTGTTTTTACCTTTTTTTTTAGTTGCATTTTGTTTTTGTGTCGTACCCTATTCATAGGATTGTTCCCCATTTCCTGGGTCACATCCAGGATTTCTGGGATCGCACCCTGTGGTTTCAATCATATCCTGTATGTCCAGGATCACATCCAGTAAAAGTGATCGCACCCTATCTTTTCAGGATCACATCTCATTTGTAGACTTAGGAACTTAGCCATTTTGACTTGTTTTCTTGTCGCAGACCTTGAATTACTTAGCTGACCAGGAGGGTGCATCTTTGTTGTAGATAGAACACTGATTTTATCTTTGTATGTGTCAAAAATAGGCATATTTTGAGGTAGTTTCTTTTACAGGCACATATCCAGGTTGTGTGCTTGCCTTGTCTGGACTGTTATCAGCAGAGGAGCATGTGACAGTAGTCCGTTGCGGATTATGATCTTTGATAGGTTTACCTAATATAGGGGTAAATTGAGGGTTGTTGACTACTCTTGCCAAGAGATGGCACTCAGAGCACAACACCTTCCATCTCCTAACTGGGGAGATTACAGTGACTCCTGAGGGTGTATGGCGCATACTACATGTTCTAATTATTGGTCATGAGGTGCGCTTCAAGGCAATATTTTCCATGGTGATTGGATCAACTCATTGATATTTTTAGGATGACACCATCGATCAAAGATACCTCTCATGGGACTATATGGTCGATCATTATGATAGATTATCTGTGTACTTAGTAGGTTTAATAGGTGGCATCCTGATGCTAGACAGAGGTCAGCATGGGTTCTTGGTCGGATGGGTGGACATGCTAGAGTAGATGGTCACCCACAGATAGAGATTTGCATGGGGTAGTTGCATCTTAGCCCATATGTACTAAGAGTTGCATGAGATTGTATATCATTATTCGCAGAGCATGACCGTAGGTATATTGATTCTTTAGATCTGGGTCTTGGAGCACATCCCTGCTACATGGCCGATAGTAGATAGACAATGAGCACTGGAGCAAGCCTATGTATATATCTATGCAGGTCCTATTTAACAGCCCCATCTGGGCAAGGTAGAGTATTGGCGGAGACTTTTTGATGACATGACTGAGGTCATCTGGCGACCATATTTAGATTGTGAGGAGTGGACCTTAGATACTCTACAAGTGCCATTTTTATTTCAGAGTAGGTACCTCATTGGGAGGATGAGATATATAGTAGATTAGTTCATGTACTCCTGAGTTTTGAGACAGTATGGCCAATGGTAGGGCAGGACACAGGACATCATTGTTTATGCACAGATCCAAGATGAGGCACCATTGTGGGGTGCCTAGCTGATTTATGAGATTTCCCATCAGGAGATTAGGGACATGGTTGGAGTAGAGTGGGATCTCTACCTGGATGTTGCAGATGTAGGTTGTTTAGATGGTTATATAGTAGAGATGCTTCAGCATCCATTTCCTCATTTCACAGTGCTAGAGGAGGTCTTTCCTCGCATAGAGGAGCCTATAGATTATGATCTGGATGAGCACCTGGCCAAAGGGAGAGGAGGAGCTCAAAGAGACAGCGGTGTAGGAAGACATGGAGGGAAAGACAGTGGAAGGGATGGAGGTAGGGATGGAGGGTGAGATGAGAGACATCCTCCTCCAGATAAGGGGGGCAATGGTGGAGATGACAGGGGTGGTGGTGTTGTGGGTGGCCATACAAATATCGCTAGTGGTAGTGGAGAGGGTCGGTGCACCCGATTCAAATTTTTTGCTCCTAGGATAGATCTAGGTCCATTACTGACAAGAGATCAGTAGAGGCAGCATCAGCAGATACAGCCTGACAGATCACATGATAGATCTCAATGTTAATGTTTGTAGCTTCAGTCGTATGATCATTAGAATATATATAATACATGTTGATTAATAATAATATATTATATATGTTATATTTTTATTAATCATATGAAATTTAATATTTAATATTAAATTATTATATTATTATTAATTAATAATTGATTGATGAAACATTATAAGATTGATTAACTTATGATTAATAGGAAGAGGCATGTCCTTTCTTATAAATAATAATGAATAGACATGTCCCATGAAGGGACATGTCTCTCCTAGCCTCATTCCTAATATAAATGAAAGAGAGATTGTTGCATTTGGAAAACACATACAACATAGATTTTTATTACATTTGAAGCTATCCTAAAAACTTAACATGGTATCAGATCCAGATTGCAAATGTAAGAGAGTAGTTTGTTGATGGTGAATGTGTGGATGTCTCAGAAAATATAGTCTTGGTAAAAGGACCATATCTCCCAAATGCACCGTTGGATTTTGCTAAATTTTAGATATGTTGGTTAAAACCTAATTTCAAATAATCTCACCGAAGTGATTAGAGAGAAAATCTTGGATGCAAAAGTTATGACAAAATATGTATGGGTATATGTGAAATTTCTGAAAATGACTTTCATTAAAAGGATATATTAATTTGTTATGATCGTGATCAAGCAATAACAGAGAAGCATGAATTCAAGGAAGGA
>MU226986.1:2238201-2269002 GCA_018584345.1 Thuja plicata | reverse complement strand
TGAATATCATGTGACTTGATATTCTGCAGGCCAATGCTCTCGATATCATTATATGATATCTTTGTAAAACTTTTGGGTACTCGGTGGACATCATGTTGACTTGATGTTGGTAGGCCGTTACTCTGAGAACTTGGTGAATATCATGTAACTTGATATTCTGCAGGCCGATGCTCTCGATATCATTATATGATATCTTTGTAAACTTTTGAGTACTTGGTGGACATCATGTTGACTTGATGTTGGTAGGCCATTACTCTAAGTATTTGGAGAATATCATGCAACTTGATATTTTGTGATAAATACTTTTAAATAAAGCTTGTGCGTTTGTGGATAGAATCACCGATAGAGGCAATCCACATGAGAGCTTGTGGATAGAATCGCCGATTGAGGCAATCCACACCCTGAAGCTCATGAGTTGTGGATAGAATTGCCGATAGAGGCAATCCACACGAGAGCTTGTGGATAGAATCACCGATTGAGGCAATCCACACCCTGAAGCTCATGAGCTTGTGGATCGAATCGCTGATTGAGGCAATCCACACAAAATCTTGTGGATCGAATCGCCAATGGAGGCAATCCACCTGAGAGCTATGGATAGAATCGCTGATAGAGGAAATTCACTTGAGAACAAACCTTCACAATTTATGAACTTATTGTGCTGTACAATTTATCTTCCCTAGCTAAGAGGGAGTGTTGATGTTTTGTACAGCTATAGTGAGGGTCATAAGTGTTGACATAGGAGACCACTACACATTCTGTTTGATCATCCTCCCTAGCTAAGAGGGAGTGTTAATGTTTGTAGCTTCGGTCGTATGATCATTAGAATATATATAATACATGTTGATTAATAATAATATATTATATATGTTATATTGTTATTAATCATATGAAATTTAATATTTAATATTATATTATTATATTATTCTTAATTAATAATTGATTGATGAAACATTATAAGATTGATTAACTTATGATTAATAGGAAGAGGCATGTCCTTTCTTATAAATAATAATGAATAGACATGTCCATGAAGGGACATGTCTCTCCTAGCCTCATTCCTAATATAAATGAAAGAGAGATTGTTGCATTTGGAAAACACATACAACAAAGAGTGTTATTACATTTGCAGCTATCCTAAAAACTTAACACTCAAGATAGGCCTTCGGGATAGGATTCTGGTAGGGGTTCTGGTAGAGATGGAGATTCTCTATCGCAGTGCGAGTGGGAGAGAGAGAAGCTTAGGGCATGAATCGTAGATTTAGAGGCTAGGCTTATGAAAATAGATGCTTTACTGGTAGATAGAGATGCGCAGCTCCAGTGGATTAGGATAGAGCAAGACATACAGGCCCGTACAGTTGTTCATCAGGGCAGAAGAGCTACTTATTATTATGCTCTTTATCATGCAGTGGTGTTAGAGGGGTAGAGAGCTACGTCATTTTCATAGTTGGCCCAACAGTCAGAGGGGGAAATGCCTCTTCCTCCTCCTCTAGGTCAAGGAGAGGGGGGTAGCTATAGTTGATGCTGTATTTTTTTTACACATGTATATTGTATATCTGGGTCCTTCTGAGATCTTTCTTTTGTACCTAACACACACACACACACACACACACACACACACACATATATATATATACCTGATTCTTTCTGATTCGCTGATACTCTTTATGTAGACTTGTGTCATATTTTGATCTGTACCATGTTTGAGATATATATCTGAGGCAACTATTTTTATTTTGACATGTTTCATGAGCTCTCTCTGCTTTGATAGATTCATGTGATTATATCTTTGGCATATGATGAGTTAGATTTAGATGATGACATCATTTATGTGTCTTTTAGGAATTTATCACCGATATAAATATGTTTCAAATGATTCTATGTGAATATGCAAATGTATGTTTTTGAGTATTTGTTATGCAATATAAAATGTATGGATGCACTTAGGATGTAAAATGAAATGCATAAATGCTTTATTTTTTGTATTTTCTTTCTGTCTCATTTTATGAATGCAAAATGTATGCTATGGATGTGCAACGATATAAATATCAGTGATAGTAAATGGATGTAAATTTAACTTGGATTTAGAAGAAGAAAATAAAAATAATATTTGAGCACAAATTTCCTTTGTTATGTTGTTCTTTTGAAAATGAATCGTGCAATCTCAAAATGCAGCTATTTGCATACTCTTAGGACTTGTCATTGATTTGTAGATATTGTAGCCTTTTTATCATCATTGGGTCTTTTCCAGAATGGATGCCACCTGATAGTACAACCATCACTAATACCCACTGATATTATGAAAGTATGAATACTATGTTGTATTGGAATATCAGAAATAGACTTAGGCATCAAGGCATAGAAGCCAAGATAACAAAATAGTCACCTTCCTTTTAATATATCAGAATCTGTGTAAGGTAAGATATTGGACCCGTAATGACCTTGAAAATTCATATCCTTGGGTACATTATGCTTCATATACTTTAGTGAGAATCTGAATCAGAAAAATAGACAAGGAAATTGTTCCAACATCACTATAGTTTACACATAATGAAGATCAAGATATATGCATCTATCCACCCATAGTGGCAACTCTTACCATAAACATCTAAGTTTAGGTTAAATTTATAGGATCATTTGGAACAATAACCATACATAGAAAACCAAGAAAATATTATGCCCCTTGTCCTTGAGACTCTTTGTCTTTGCACAGGCGTCATGGAGTAACTCAAAAGACATAACAATTATCAATTGTGAATCAATCAAATAAAATTCATAACTGCTTAGATGCCCTTAGTTAAAACATCATCAGGACACGAAAGAGCCATAATCAAACCAAGATCAAACTATGTTTAGGTAGTATTGAAAAATACTATTGATTCATTTTTCAAATGCAGTATAGATTCATCAATCAAAAGTTGGAATTCAAGAAAATATGTGTTCCATGTCTGTGTATGATTCCTATTTTCAATCCAATGTAGATCGTAGGAACATCATTCATGTTTGTGCAATGTTCATGTCATGCTTGTGTCATGAAAGTGATAGTGGTAGTGAAAGTATCAGAAAGCATCGTATCACGAGACAAACCATCTATGAAAACCTAGCAGACGCAACCTATCAGACTAGAAAAGATGCCCCCGGTGCAAAATGACTTGATCCTAAGACAAAAATGCAGAAAAATTCCAAGTGAAGCTAAGATAGTTGTTTAGGAAACAAATTCAGCATTTTAGCACATTTGTAATTGTGAGGGCTTAGTATTAGTTTGCATTGATAGATGGAGAGCAGAACACAAGTCACGCTTGATTGCCTGGTTTTCACCACTTGGCAAGATCTTTTCTTTCTTTTTGCTACCAAGATGCCTATTTTACCAGGTTGTCATCAAGGCACTTTTCTCTTTTTCATTTTTTTTGTTATTTTTACTTTTTAAAAATGTTTTTGTAGTATCAAGGCGCCTATTTACCAGGTTTTCACCAGAGATACCTTTCTTCAGAACTTTTTCCATTGTTTTTGGATTTCTTCAGGATCAATTTTCTAAATGTTTTTGGTATTTTCTGAGAACTTTTTCACTGTATAGGCTCTTCTAGCCAAACATTAAGTGTAGAACCACTTCAAATGTAGATTATTGATAGGATCTGGAAGAACATATCCCTCAGGTGTAGCCAGTTGACAAGCTCCAGTCCCAAAAGTACCAGTGATAACATAAGGTCCCAGCCAATTAGGTTCAAATTTTCCCTTCTGTTCTCTGTTGGGATGGTTCTTAGGATTCTCCTTTAAGACGAGATCCCCCACTTCAAATTTTTCATGAATTTACCTTCTTCTTGTAGCCTTTTGACATACATGCTTGGTATACCTTCAGATGATCAAACTCCTGTTGTCTGCGCTCATCTAGTAGGTCTAAAGAATTCACCCTATCGATGTGGTATTGCTCATCAGTAACAAGACATTGTAAATATATCTGCAAAGATGGGATTTCAACCTCAATAGGTAGTACTTCTTCTGCGCCATAGACTAGGGCAAATGGCATGGCTCTAGTTGGTGTTCTGATGCTTGTTCTGTAGGCCCATAGTGTCAGATTTAGTTGTAGATGCCAGTCTCTGCCAGACTTACTTATAGTTTGGTGTAGGATTTTGAGAATATTCTTATTGGATGCCTCAATATTTCCATTACCTTGAGGATAATAGATTGAGGAGTAATGTTGAGTGATTTGGAACTATTCACAAAGGTCATCAATGTCTTGATTTTTAAATTGGATCCAATTGTCTGTTACAATTGAAGAGGGTATCCCATATCTACAGATAATGTAGTTTAGAATGAACATAGCCACCTATTTTCTAGTGGCTTTGATTAGCGGCATGACCTCGACCCACTTTGTAAATTACTTAGTGGCCGTAAGGATTAACTTGTGTCCATTTGAAGAATTGGGATATATTTGTCCAACCAAGTCAGAGGCCCATTGCTGAAATGGCCAATGTGTAATAAAAGGTGTAAGTTCTCTGGCAAGAGCATGGATGAGATTTCTATGTGGCTGGCATTTATGACATATTTTGGAGAATTGAATAGCATATTTTTCCATTGTAGGCTAGTAATAGCCAACTCTGAGAAGTTTCTTAGCTAATGAAAAGTCATTTGAGTGTGATCCACATACACCTTCATGGACTTCTTTTTATGTGAGATTGGACTCTTCAATTTATAAACATCTAAGAAGCATACCATCAAGACCTCATCGATATAAGTTATTAGCTATGAGGACATAATGTGATGTTTTCCTAATCAAGGCTCTTTTCTTATTTCAGGATAAATTGTTAGGAATAGTTTTATCAGTGAGATAGGCAATGATATTGGTATACCGAGATTGGTCTGGGGTGTTCAAAGCATAGATTACTTGGTATTCAAGGGTATCAAAGGTAGGATAGGATAGTTCTTCCACCAAGAAGTCATAGCGGAATTGATTTTCTTCCATTTGTAACATGGATGCCAATGTAGCCATAGAATCTGCAGCTTTGTTCTATGTTCTGGGTACCTGCTGGAATGTGATGAAGACAAAGTATTTCTTCAAGTCATCAACCAATTTTTTGTAAGGTGTCAACTTCTCATATTTTATCTATTAATATCCATTGACCTGATTGATAATGAGCTAGGAGTCACCATACATGTGTAACTCTACAATCTTCCACTCCATGGCGAGCTTGAGGTTGTTTACCAATGCCTCATATTCTGAAATGTTGTTTGTGCAGGGGAACATCAATTTGTAAGACTTGGGTATCTTGTAGCCTTGAGAAGTTATAATAGAACCCCTTCTCTAGAGCCTTTTTGTGTGAAAGAACCATCAAAGTACATCTTCCATGGGTACTCAGTTAGATGCATAATTGTTTCATCAGGGAATTTGATCCTTAGAGGTTCATCATCTTGAAGCGATGAATCAGCTAGTTGATCAGCGAGGACTTGTCCTTTAATAGCTCTCCTATCCACATACTCAATGTCAAATTCACTTAGAATGAGGACCCATTTTTCTAATCATCCTTTTAATGTTGTTTTTCTCAAAAGGTCCTTTAGAGGACCAATCTTAGCAATAAGCCTTACTATATGAGAGAGCATTTAGTGTCTCAATTTCTATGATGTGAAGACAACTTCTAAGCATGATTTTTCAATAATGATATAATTGAGCTCATAAGAGACTAGCATTCTACTGATGTATTAGATAGCTCTTTCTTTCTTTTTTTCATCCTCTTGCACTAATAATACTCCTAATGATGTATCTATAGCTGAGATATACAAGACTAATGGCTTTCCATGTATAGGTGCCATAAGAATAGTAGGAGTGGCTAGGTACCCTTTTAATTCTCTGAAGTTGGCTTCACAGTGTTCATCCCATTTGAAGGTGACCCCTTTATGTAGTAATTTGTTAAAGGGTTGTGCTCTGTCAGCAAATTGTGACATGAATCTCCTAATTGATTGAAGTCTCCCTTGCAATGTCCTCATTTGACTGATGTTGTGTAGAGGAGTCATCTCTAAAATAGATTTGACCTTTGTAGGATCTACCTCAATTCCCTTTGTTGAAACTATAAACCCTAAGATTTTTCCTGATTGGACGCCAAAGGTACATTTCTTTGGATTGAGCTTAAGTTGAAATTGCTCCATTCGATCCAATATCTTTTGTAAATCAGCAATATGAGTACTCCTTTCTTTTGATTTGGCTAAGGTATCATCCATGTAATCCTCCATGTTTTTATGCATCATATCGTGCAATATAGTTTTCATTGCTCTTTGATATGTGGCACCAACATTCTTTAACCCAAATGGCATGACATTCCAGCAAAATGTGCCCCATGCGCATGTAAATGTAGTTTTCTCCTGATCCTCAGGGGCATTTTTTATTTGATTGTAGCCTAAGAATCCATCCATTAATGAATACATATGGTAGCCTGCTATGAGATCGATTATCATGTCAATATTAGGTAGTGGGAAGTCATCCTTCGGACATGCTTTGTTTAAGTCTCTGAAGTCTGTACACATCCTAATAGATTTATTGAATTTAGACATGGGGACCACATTGGAGATCCATCCTACGTAGGCAATGACTCTTATAAATCCAACTTTCAACAATTTCTCTAGCTCCGCCTTTACTAGCAATGCAACATTAGGATGCATCTTTCTAAGTTTTGTTTCATGGCCTTGATCCCGGGAGCTATAGATAAGTGGTGCATTATTAAATTAGGATCTAGTCTAGGCATATCTATCTAAGACCATGCAAAGTTGATCTTCTTTTCCCTTAGGAACTCTGTAAACTGTGTCTTCTCCTCTTTTGACAAATATTGCGCTAGGTGTACTATTTGAGGAATTGTGCCCAAATTGACTGGCTGTGTAGGTTCTATCAGAACTAAAGACCTTTTCTAAAAGTTCTCAGGGAGGATATCAAGAATCTCATCCTTTGGCACCTCTAAGAGGTTTTCACCATTGGATACATCTTTTATTTTTACTATTTTAGGATCTGACACTGCCACAACATCAGTTCTCTTTTTCTTTTTCTTTTTCAATTTTTGACTGAGAAACCTGATATCCTCCTATGACATGTTCTCGCTCCTTGCATTGGTGGAAGAAGGGTAAGGTTCACAAGCATTGAGATAGCATGCCAAGGTGTAATCATTGGAAAAGTCAAGAATAGGAGTAGGGTCTATACTAGTCCAATCAATTAGATCTAGGTTTATTAGGGACAGGGAATTAGACTTCAAAAGGATAGCATCACATTAGCGTCAAGAATATTAACCAACATGACATGTCATGTTAAGTTAGCTTCTTCAATGTTTAGATCAATAAGACTTAAATCATCATAAAAAGGGTCATTGTTAGTCATATGTGGACCAAAATCTACTAACTCATCAGTAGAACTCTCATCATCATCTCTCTATAAAAGGAGGCTTCTTGCTTGTTGCCTCTGAACTTCTTCTAGACTTAGGAAAGAACCAGTCTCTCCATCAATGATGGGGAGAAGGAACTCTTCCTCTACTTCAGGATTATTAGTGTCATTGGGAGTAGTGTTAGAATGTTTACGAGGAGCTGAGGGAGCCACAAACATGTGAATTGTATCTATTTCAATGTCTTCTATGGTGATAGATAGCTCATCCCATTCATAATCATGAGAGTCAGTTATTTCATCATCAGACCAGTTTGAGTATTCGGAAATAGTTATCATGTGTACTTGGTTAGCTATCTGTGGATCAAAGTGTGGTCGATCAAGAACATGTGAAACTGTGACCAACTGCCCCCAGTTAAGATGTAAATCCTATCATTGGGGTATGCTTTCTGTAGCTATTGCTATCAATGGTATCTCTGAACCATTTGTTGTTGAGTCTCCTACCTCTTGAATGGGAGGTTGTGCTAACAAAGGTATCTGGATATCTTGAGGTATCTCAAAGCTTGGTACATAGCACTCTCCTTGATAGTTGATTTCTCTGTGCCAACATCTAATAACCTTTCATAGCACCACTACTCTAGTTCATCTATTTCATCACTCCCTTTGTCAGAGATCGGACTATCTTTTGAAGCAGGTTTGTCAGATTTAGTATTAAAACCTAGTCTTGTTTTGTCTCTGGTATTCCAGAACTCCATGGGTATAGGCTCAATAAGTCCTCTTCCTATGTCACTTAGATGTCCATTTCCTTTGTATCCCATCTTTTTGAGGAAATCATATCATTTACCATACTGTTCTGAGGATATCTCTACATGTTTGACCTTAGCTTATGTCGGTTTTCCTTTGTAAAGCCAGTTCAAGACTGCTTGTTCTTCTGTGTTATCTAAAGAAGATGTGTATGCCTTTACCATGCTAGTCACTTTGTGTACTTCTGAATCCTTTGATGCAGTAGGTGTGAAAGATGAGGAGAGTCTACCATAGGATCTCAGTTATATGGGTAACTCTATCAGTGAGGGAGTTAGGTCCAGCTTGTACTCTCCCGTACCTATTTCTTTAAGTTTTAAGGTTTTGCGAAAACTCTTCATAATCATGTCCATGGTAGTTTCAAGAGCAATTTCATTCATAGCTTCCTTGTTATGTTGAATCATACTACCTGCTTTGATATTGTTGCAAGTATAATTAGCATCCATAGGAATTGTTACTTCCACCCCATTATGTGGGAACTTGATACACTGGTGGTAAGTAGGCAGCACAACTTGCATTTTGTGAATCCATGGTCTCCCCAATAGGATATTGTAGGCTAGGGGTATATCTAGAACTTGACATATGAGATTCCTTTCAATTGGTCTGACTCTAATGGGTAGAAAAATAAGACCCTTAGAGGATCTTTCTTCCTCATCATAAGTTTTGATAGTTATTTTTCTTCTAGAGTCAATGGTCTGTTTTGAGAGACCTAGTTTCCTGATTAGATTAAGTGTACAAATATTCAATCATGCACCTCCATCTATCAACACACGTCTAATACAAGATTTATGAATGAGGACTTCAATATGGAGGGGTTGGTTATGTGGACATGTCAATGATTTATCATCCTCTTCAGAAAGGAAGAGGTAAAGTGGCGCTGAGATGTGATTGACCATCGCTTGGAATTTGTCTATATCAATATCCTTTGGGACGTTAGTAGAATGTAGAGCTTGTTCTAGGATTTCCCTATGTACTCTGGCTATTTTAAGTAGCTCAAAAATGGAAATTTTGGCAGAGGTTCATTGCAATTGGTATACGAAGTCATACCTTGCTCTAGGAATAGTAACCACATGTTTTGTGGTTGGTTTAGGAATAGTAATGATAGGAACCTTGGACATTGATGCTACTTTTGGGGAAGAATTGGTTCCTTTGATTGTGACTTGCGCTTGGCTTCAAGTCACCACATTCGATTGGAATGAAACACCTTTGATTGTGACCACATTAATTTATTTGGTTTTGATGTCGAGCATATTGATCACATTGTCATTATTGGAGTAGGTGTAGTTTACTTCATTACTTTTCCCTTTAGATGTTTCCCCTTTGTCATAATTAGGAAATGGTTTATTGAATGTTGTATGATCTTCATTGGTATTGTGTCTGTCCACTTTGATCTTTCCACCTTCGATGAGGTCTTGAATGACATGTTTGAGCTTAAGGCAATTATTAGTCTTATGTCCTTTGTTTTTGTGGAAGACACAATAGGAATTATCATCCCACCATATGGGTTTGACCATTAGTTCCCATGGTTTGGAATCTAAGATTGTGAGAACTTTGTTATCCAATAGTGTCTTCAAAACAGTCTTGAGAGGCTCTCCCAAAGGAGTGAATGTTCTTTGAGGTTTTGAAGTCCACATCCAACCCTTTTTATTATCATTGTTTGCTTTGGGTATAAGGGTCGTCACCTTGGAATCCTTGCTTGCTTGCACACTATTGGTTAGATTGAATACTTCAGGTTTAGGACCAACATTGGATGCGTCTACTATGCTATCGTTGACAACATTCTTGTTTTGTTTCTACCATTTAGGTTTGGAGTTGGAGTTGTTAGGTTTGTTTTCACTTTGAAGAGTGATCTCCCCTTTTATGACCATAACTTCTTCAATACGGAGGGATTTTTTAATCATCTTGTTGAAACTAGGGGAATCTTGCATTTGCAATGCGTAGTTCAATTATGGTACCAAGTTATTGAGAAAGATTTCCATATTTTCAGATTCAAGAATAGCTTTGGAGTACCGTGCAAAGATTTTCCTCCATCTTTGTAGGAAGTGTGTAAATGATTCGCCAGTCTTTTGTTTAGTATTACATAGATCCATCATAGTCACATCATGTTGGATGTTGTAGGAGTAATGTTGGATAAATTGTTGAATCAACTCCTCAAAATTTTTGACCTTGGGTGTAAGTTTTGAGAACCATTCCATGGTGTTACCTCCTAGACTTTTAGGAAACAGTCGCATGAGGTAACTAGGTTAATGCATGTACTCTATGCTAAGAGCACAAAACTCTCAAACATGGTCATCTGGATCAGTCTCTCCCATATGCTTGTCATATTTTGGCCTTGCCACATTGGGAGGGAATGGAACCATAGTGATACTCTTGTCAAAAGGAAATGGACAAATGGAGTCCACCAAGTATTTCATTTTGGGTTTAGCCTTCTCTTTCTTGAGAGTCACAAGTTCCATTTGCATTAAAGTGAGTTGTTTAGAAAGAATGGATATAGGAGTTGGTACTTATTTTTCTTTTAGCTGTTCAACATCATAATCCAGGGGTAATTTTATGTCAGTTGATGCAAAATGGAGGAAGTATTTCTCTTTATCCTCATCAATTATCCTTTCCAATATCTTGTGGAACCTCTTGCTCTATTTGAGTTTATCGTACTCATCTTCAGGGATCTCCCCCTCACTGTCTGATCCAAATGGAGGATGTTCAAATGTGGTTTCTTCATTTTCATTGAGATCTTCATGCTTTTGGTTTTTTCTATTGTCATATTCTTCAAAATCTGCACTCCATTCATGAGTGTTTCTACCCATTTGTGGAGAGTCTAGATCGAGTAGGGAACTGCGAGATGTTTCACCTTGAAAGTGTGGCAATTTAGGAGGCACTTTTGATCCTTTAGAGGTGTACTTGTTGCATCTTTTATTAACCATGTGGTTGTACATCAACTTTGTCAAAGTTTCCCGAGAGTGTTAGGTAGTATCTCAAATCGTTCAAGTGAGTGTGTCTAGGTGGAAGTATCATTTGAGTTTTGGTGGAAGTAAATGATTCTAGTGTCAGAGGGTTAGAATGCCCTGATAGTGATCTAGGAACCAAGTTGTTGTAATAAGTGAATAGACCACATGTATTGAAACAAATTATGAAAAATTGACTAGGCAAGCGAGGTAGATGTTTGAAAAAGTATTCTGACACAGTGACAGGGAGACCAGAAAAGATAATAGGGGCAGACTAAAGAGCCAAAAGTGTATCCAAATCAATTGAGACTTTCTAAGAAAATATTCTGCAAGTTCCCACTATCCTAGATGTGAGCTCCCAGATGCGAGCCTAGAAATATAGGATGTGAGCCACTGACAACCCTAGATGTGAGCTTAAATACCAGATGCAACAATGTGTTGACTAGATGCGAGCCAGGATACCAAATGTGAGCCTAAATACTGTATATGATTCAGGAAATCCAAGATGCAATTTTATGATGTCTTTGTCAGATTTAATCAATTTTGTAAAGTTCATTTTGGGAGTTCGTGAAGTTTTTCTGATTGTAGTTTTACATTCTGAGACTCGTCAGTGAATGAAAACACATGTGTGGACCCAGGATTAAGATTTGTTGTTTTTTTGAAGATGTTATCTTTTTAATGATTTTTTAGGCATGTCAAATAGATTTGCATTGTTAGGAGGGTAAAACAGACACACATCTTATCCCTATTTTCTAGGTGGAGGATGAAAATCCTTGCTTGTTGACTTAGGCACACACTCAAATGCTAATCAGAATACAACTATCACCAAGCACGCAATGGGTCCAGTCATGATGTTGTATTAGCCGACTCCAAATGCAAGTGAGGGCACAATATAATGAGTGTCTTGGGGAAATTAATTTTTTCCTTTCACAAGGATTATCACCCTTTCGAGGGTGAATCAGGAATTCTTTCAGTTTAAGTGTTGTGTATTATTGGGCAATATGTTCAAAACCATCCCCCATAGAATTGCACAAGGAAAAATTAAGGCGTATAGCCCTATGAGTACTCAAATATGTGTAGTCTCACAAGAAAGATTCAAATGGCTCTACTCTACACATACCCAAGCATGTTCAAGGAATGATGTCAAAATTCCATGAACAAAACCAGCTCCATCTTTCGATGTTTTGGCCTACAAGGAAGCAATTATTTATAGTGAGTTGGAAGGGTTGGCAGAAAACCTATCCTCACTTGGGTCATTCCCAGGAGATTTTTTCCTCAACTGGCAAGCCCTCTACTATTAAATAATCTTACAAAGGATTGGTGAGCGTATGACATCTAGATTTCTGATTCCTTTGAAGAAGAAGAGCATACTCTCCTAATCCATGTCATTTTCTCCCAAAAAAAAATCAAGAAGACAGTTCATTCCATCAAGCAATGTTGTGCTCAATTTAAGATGTTCCTATTTAATGGAAAATAGAATTCTTTGAAAGGAAAGTTTGCTTGTTCAATTAATCCACAATGTGAAATGAGTAGCTTGTTCAATTTCTGATTCCCAAATTTAGACAGTGTGCTTGTTCAATTAACCCACAAATTTAGTGCTTTGATTGTTCAGTTACTGATCCAAATTGAAATTTAGTTTTGTTTTCCTTGGTTCAGTTATCTCCAAATTCCTTTCAACTCATAAACTGATGTGTGAGTTTCTGATTTTCCTTAAAAGGAAAAGAGCATAGTCCTCTAGTCAGTTCAGTAGAAGATTAGAAAATGATATTAGTGTCAAAATCATGTAAAACATAGAGGTCAAGATGGGGGTTGGGAAACCTGAAAAACCACGTTAGTATTCTTTGTTTAACTCTTAAGAAAAAACTTTGATGGCAACTTGCAAGCACTAGTTAGGCTATGAAAAGATCAAAGAAATCAAGCGTGCAAACGTTAGTGGTTAGGAAATGAAGTTCACAAAAAATTTCACCAGATATGATCCTAAAATAACAAGATGCGATATCGTATACCGTATGTGAGCCTTTGTTACTAGATGTCACTAAATGTCCCCCAGATGTGATCCTAAACCAAAAATGATCTAGGAAATCCTGGATGCGAGCCTCATTTTCTACAGTGCGATGGCATATCCCAGATGCGAGCCAAAAAGACTAGATGCAATTCTAGACCTGAAAACTGGGAGGAAATATTAATGAAAATTGAGGTTAAAAATGAGGCAAATCTTGAATCTTGCCCCATGGTGGGTGCCAGAAATGTGTGTGTTTTTTGTACCTATTAAGAGAGACACAGCACTTCAATAGGTCATTGCATTAGTGGAAAACATGGTTAGATGATCATATAAAGCAGCTAAAATTGACCTATTGCTTTCTAACTAAGAAGAGTATGATAAGTAACACAATAGCCCTTAGATTATGCTACTATTAGTGACATATATGACTTAGCATGAATGATTTGAGTTAAAAAAAGAAAGATAACTCCTAAACATGCATTCTAGCTCTAAAAAGCATGAAAATAACAATACATGAACATGAAATCTAAAATATGATATGAAGCTATGTTTATTCTAAAATCATAACAATGCAATTTTTACTCTAAAATGAAGGCTTATTTGTGCTCAAAAACACCTTCTATTTATAGAAGAATTAGGAGAGAGAGGGGGGACAAGGTGCATTAATGGAGTTGAAAGACTCATTAATGGTGTGTAAGAAGAAATAAATGCCAAAGGCATTCAATAGGCATGGTGGAGACATGGGCTTAAGGAATCTACATTAATGAGGCATTAATGAGAGCCTGAAAGAAGTATGGGAAGGGTGTAAGAGGGTGGCTTGAGAAAGTGGACTTGAGGAAAGGAATCTTGAGATTCCTTGACTTTCTCAAGTGGGTGGAGTCCTTAATCATTCCTTAATGGAATGTGACAATATTAGGAGGTGGGTTAGAGTTAGATTAGGATTAGAATTAGATTAGCATGGGGTGAATGGGTTGGGATAGGTTCAAACCCAAGGTCAAAGTGGTTGAAGTGGGTTAGGTTAGGGGTTTAGAAGAATATTAATGAAATGAATTAAACTTATTTAATTCATTCATAAATAGGATATTAATTATTGAAACAATTAATTTTTTTTTAATAATCAATAGGACTATAGCTAATTTAATTAAATTAATTAGGGTATGGGAATGGGTTCATTTGCAAGTGAATAATTGATTTAGGGTTTTATTTAATTCCTTTATGATTAAATACTATAGCCATGTTTGAATTTGATTTGTTTTAATTGGTTTGAATTGATTTGGATTGTATGGCTGTAGTAGTTAATATAATTTAGTGATAAAAATCACCTAGAACATTAAATCTGAAAAATGAATTATGCCAAGCAGTAACAGAGTCGTTTAGACATAATTGGGGGTATGATCACACTTAGGGAAAATAGGATCTATGGTCAAAGAAGACCAAATCCAGGTGGTTACACAAACTTGATAAAAATATTGAGAATAAAAAGCTTGAAATTTTGATGTTCTATGAACAGTATAAAGAAGCAAGAATCAAAGTGAGATAGTTGCTTGATGAAAGAAAGAATATGGCATCTCGCAGTAATGAGATAGATTATCTTGAGGAAGAGATTCCAGATTTTTTTAATCTTCAGGATCAACTAGAAACAAAGCATCAGATACATCAGAAGAAAGCAGCCTACCTGAAATCAATCTACATTTGGCTGGACAAGTTAAATCTCTGCAAATTGGTCAAGAGACATAGATGGTAAGGATGATTGAAGTCATGAAAAATGCTAGACAGGCTGAACAAGAAAGAATACTAGATAATTATGATAGAAGAAAGATCATAGAAAAGATACAAGAAAAGGAGACTGAAATACAAAGACTTACAGAGCATCACCATGAGATAACAAATTAGATTATTCTTATGAGTCAAGAGGCAAACTGAATAAATGTTGAACTCATTGAAATAATAGAAGCTATCAGTGAACTGAGGGATGAGAATGAAAATTTAAAGCATGAATTAAGATTATAGCAATAGCATAATGAAATTATCAAAAAGGCTAAAGAAAGCAATAAAAGAATGGATGATTTTATTGAAGGACAATAAAGAGTCAATAACAACAATGGTCTAGGCTTTACCAAAAATGGAGAATCATCAAATCAATCCAATCCAAAGAATGTCTATGAAAATTCAAGACCAAGAAAGCTTACATGCAATCACTATGGAAAGAAAGGTCATACATCAAATGTATGCAGAGGCAAAATGAAAGGTATTCCTAAATCTACATCTACATTCATAGGATTGTGTTATAAATGTAACAAGAAAGGACATAAAGCATATGAATGTAAGTCTAAGATGGATCAACCAAAGAAGGAAACCTACATGTAAGAATACTGTCCTACATGCAAAATAAATGGGCGCACAAGTCTTGAATGCTGGAAAAAGAAAAGGCAAGCATGGAAGCCTAAAGGTCAAGAAACTCCCTATCAACCGAAGAATGTCGGTAATCATTATGTATGGGACTACAATACCTAGACAAATTGTACAGCTTGTGGAAGATATGGTCACATTTCTGGAAATTGTATGAGACTATGGACTAGAAAGTCTAGAGGATGGACTAACCCTAGAATGGCATGCTTACATTGTCATAAAGTTGGTCATCTCAAGAAAGACTGCAGAGACTGAATGACAAAGACAAGCACATATCCCAATGGAAAGACCATTGAAGATATCCAGAGAGCTAGAGATAAAATGTGGAGAAAATCTTCAAGCAATGATGAAGCTAGAACAAGCAATGAAAATGGTGACACCCCATCCAATGGATCTGGTGACATCACCAACCCCACCTAAGCAGAACAAGTATGGAACTACATTACCCCCAAGCTATTACTTTACATCAGTTCCATAGTATGTTGAAATAATTCCAAATTAGCATAAGAAATATGCATCATGGTTGTACTTGTTGAAATATGTGATAACTATGCTTTCGGGCATATATACCAAAACTCATCGGTATACACTCAAAGTTAGGACTGCCTACATTTATCGAGAAGCGTTGGTTAATATAAAAATTTTCTAGTATAGACCAAGCCTCGTCAGTAAACAAGCACATGAACAAAATTTCAGTGTTACCGAACCCTGTTGGTAAAAGAAAAGTGAACATTGATTGCTCTGAAACATTGTAAGTGTCACTAATGGAAGTAAAGTCTTCCCCGATGAACTTATAAGTATTTATACATCGATGAGTTGGTGAGCATTTATGACACATGTTTTAGGGAAATGGCTATAAATAGGGCATCAACGTGACTCATTTGTCACGACACCCAGAGCAGAGTGAGTGAAGGCAATTTTTGAGAAGAAAGAAACCAAGCCGTAGAGCAATCATGACTCAACCTCCAACACTCCAAAGTAGTTTAGAGATATCTACAAGCACAAATAGTAAGTTATTCAAGACCGACAACTCCATTTTTATGCATTACCTAGAAGCCCTAATTTTTTGAAAATGGTGTCGACTTCACGAACCGTGAAATCTAAGAATGCAAAGAAAGACGAGTTAAAACTCATCAAAAACATGACATGTGAGGAACCCAATTATTATATCCATCTAGAGGTTGCCTCACAACCCGACGACACTGGTGCATTTTTTTCACATTCCATCTAGGGTTTTGTTGGTTGAAGACGTCTAATCCTTCATACACAACAAGATTGCAGAGATTGGAATGTCGGAGGTAGAAGAAGCTTACAAGAAGCTTTGTAAAAATGATAAAACACTTAAGCAAGAGCACAAACACTTTGAGGTGAAAGGGCTCACCAATGCCCTAATGTTTCCGAAGGTCTTCAAAACTGATTGGATTTGGTTAGTACTAAGCAGAATGCATAATAAAAAGTTATGGTTGGATGAACCAAAGGAAATAACCCAGATGTCATCCATACAGTCACTGGTTACCCTGTAACCAATAAAGTAAAGGCACTGAAGCATCCACCGAAGGCAGAGACCAAAAAGATGACAAGAGCCTAATGGGATGGCCGTGGATTGAAAATAACAATAATAATCGATGATGATATTAAGTTTGGTGCATGTGTTTTGGGTTACAAATTCTTCCAAGCAAGAAGATTAAAAAACATAGCATCAAGTGCAGTAGACATAGCCTAAAAAATTGTGAAGAAGGGTACACAGTTGGACTTATCTGAGCTACTCCTGAATTAGTTAAAGGATAACCTAAAGACAATCAGGAATGCAAAGTCAAACACTTGTAAGTTTGGCTCACTAATCATGTGTATTTTCTTTTATTTTCAAGAAAAGTTCCCATTGGTAGGAGATGTGAAATGGGACAACACCAAACCAGTCACCATGCAAATCAGTGAGCACATAGCTGCACTGGTAGATATCTTTGAGATAGTCATGGATGAATACTTCAATATATTCAAAGACCTAATGCAAAAGAGGGTAATAATCCTTGAGAAAATCATTGAGAAATATAAGGATGAGATATGCTTCATGGTTGACATAGATAATACTTAAATCAAACCTATGGTAGCAAGGAGAGCATGGTTGCAACCATTCGAATATGAGATCAACATTGATCTTGCAACAAAGGCAATTGATGCCTTAATGAATGAACTACTAGACAAGGAGCAACCAAGGTTTGGCACATATGAAGAGGCCAATTCAAGAAATAAATCAGGCCTAGTTGTCAAGAATATATTCAAAAATAAGGAAAAAATGGTGAAGAATCTCAAGAAGATTTTGTCAGTAACCGAGGAAGAAGCTGAGAAAAATGAAGAAATTGAACAAGAGGAGGAAATTGAAGAATTGTTGTCTGTCGGTAAAGATGAAAAAAATAATGACTCCAAAGAAATAGAGTCAGATTGAACACCTCCTCCACCATCTAAGAAACCAAGGACTATAGCTACTTCAAGGACTAGAAGCCAAACATCCAAAGAATATACTCCTTCACCTCTTAAGAAAGGAAAGGTCGGGACTTACAAGAGGAAAGTTCTAGCACCAAAAAGAGGACAAAACAAGAAGGGTAGAAAATTCATCAGAACCCAAGAGGATATAGAAGACACTAAGAAAGATGAAGCCTTAGAGGCATAAAATGTCAAGGTAATAATATTTCAAATTCTGGATCCATTACAGATCCACACATTAGAAAATGGCATAAACAAAATCAAGAAGATCAGAATAAAATTGAGGAAGCCATGATAGCTAAAATGTATAACTTCAAATATGTACCAATGCAATTTGAAGGAAATTATGTACCACGAGAACTTTTGGATAGATTATCCTCCCATTGTATATTTTCTTTGACAAATGAGAAAGAAATTAGAGAGAGTACTTATTTCTCTAATGCCACCAGAATATAAAATGGTAGAGATAGATGAGATCATGGAGAAACACAAGAAGGAATTCTCACCAAAGCTAAGGGCATAGAAATTCCTTGAAGGCAATTTGATTGAACTTGAAAAGGATAGCCACAAGAAATGGTGCAAGATAATGAACAGACCAATTAAGGAAGACAACCCCAAAAAAGACCCTTAACAACAAGATGTTGATAAGGAAACTCAAGATGATACATCCAATGAGTTAGATAAAGAAGAGGATGATACAAAAGGAAATAAGAATGCAGATGTCGCAGATGAGACATGGGATAATACCACAAATGAAAACATTGTGGATACCAATGTCATCGACATTACCAATGACCCAACAGATGGAATCAATAAAGATGAATATGTCACTATTACAAAAGACACAACCGATGAACAAGACACAACAATTGATAATGCACAAGTGATTATTCTAGGAAACATGCCAATATTGATACAAGCTATCAATATCATACAAGAAACAAGAAAATCACCTAAGAAAGAAACTCCAAAGTATGTAGGAGAAGAAGCAAACAAGCATAAAACCAATGGTCAACAAAACATCGGAGATACTCAAGATGTAACCGACACTAACAAGGTTACTGAATGAGATAAGGACAAAGATGTAAAGACTCAAGACAAGAATGAAAACACCAAGGCAGATGATGCAAAGGACACAAATGAAGGAGACAAACCAAAAGATGGTACTCCTGAGAAAAAAAACAAGGATGCTACCAACGATGTCAAGGTGAATGTGGAGATGATTGCAGACACTTGACAAGCTGAAACTAATGCCAAGCAGTAGAAAGAAGCACAAAAAGTCACATCATCAAGCACAATAGAAAAGGCTAAGAAATTTGCAATGGTGCTATATTCTACTAAGTCATAGAAGAAGAAGAAGAAGAAGAAGAAGAAGAAGTTAGAGGTTACACTGGATGAAATCATTGAAATACTAACCTATGACCCCTCTACACTTGACTTGGATGCATTACAAGAATATGTAATGATATACCAGAGGAAGGAATTTTAGGAGAAGTTGAAGAAAAAGCATAGGGACTCCATGGTACTGGAGACAACACGAGACATTCTACATCAAATTGTACCTAATGTTGATATTGATCAAAGCAAGCCTATACTTGATCAACTAGCTATCCTCACCGACACAAACACAACTCAGAACATTGATTCTAAGAAGGCAATTGAGGAGAGAGCCGAAATGAAGTACCAACAGAAGCTCATAGAGAACATCAGCCAAGAAGTGGGAGATAATAAGGTAAAGATTTCAGAACTCATAACTGAATTAGACCCCATCATATCTGAAGTTATAACCTTAATTCAAAAGCTGAGCACAATAGAATAGTTCACTAAGGAGAATAGTGACAATATAGCAAAGCTAGATATAGATCTAGCAAACAGTGCTAGTTTCCTAACCACAAATGGAGACAATGCACTCAAACTGCATTATGAGAAGATCATTGAGGTAAAAAATTTAAGGCAGGAACTATGGGAGGCAGAAACACATTTTAGAGAAGAAGTAACCGAGCTACAAGCTCAACTTTTACCAAATCTTATACTGCTACAATAGCATATCAATTCTGCAAGGCAACTAATACGAACTCCCGAGATGTTTGTAGAAGACAACATATATGATATGCATTCAAAGATAACACTTGAGCATATGGCTCTAGAGAACCTCAAAGAACAATAGGAGAAAATGATGGAAGAGGTGAATTCTTCTCATTCACACATTTTTGATAAGCTCTAAAGTAAATGACCTTTGCCCTTAATATCAAATAAAGGGGGAAATTATATTTTGTACAAAATAAAAAGGAAAATGTTATGTACATTCATTTAGATGGGAAAAAGGTAGATATGTATATGTATATTCCTAAAGGGAAAATGATATGTAGAAGGAAAAGATATCATATGTATAGATATACCGGCATATACATAGGGGGGTCATTAAATGACTAAGGATTATATATGGTGTATATACTTAACATTTTCTTAGTAGTTTGCACATATTAGATTTTTATACTAATGTCAAAGGGGGGTATAGATGACATTAATTTGTCATTAGTATACAAACAACACTTTCAGTAAGCCTACACCAAAAGACAGGAAAGAGAAAACCAAAGATCAGATTAAGAGATCACCAAAAATGCTTTAGTGTGTAAACCAAAAATCACAAAGCAAAAAGATAAAGAGGAACCCAACATAGGAACCCAAAATGCAAGTTACAGTGTAGATCGACAAGACAGACATAGTGTAACCGAAAGTAGAAACCAAAGGATAGTCAAGCATGACCGACAGACAGAATAGAAAGTCAATTTCAGCCCGAAAAAAGTGGATCTAACTTCCATGTCAGAAAAAGCAAGTGTATTCTATTTATGTGTATGTGCAGGATCATGGTATGCCAAAAAGCGGCGATGTGAAAAAGAAATCCTGATTGGTAAACTAATTGAAAAATAGCTATAACTTTCAAATGGTATATTATTTTTTGAATTTGAAACATGTGTCACATTCTATGCTTTGCCTACTACAATAAAAAAACTAAAAAAATTCAATTTGATAAATTTTAGACTAAGTTAAGGTGGTCAGACACGAGAGTTTTTATATTCTAGAAAATTTGTAGAAGAAAAATCATAATTAATTATTTACTTGGATAAAAATTACAAAACAATATGTGTCACATCTGGAAATTAATGTACTACTTATATCTAGAATCTAGTAAAATAATATTATCATTTGATTGTGTTTAAGGCGGTTAGACATACACCTACTTCTTATCTTTTTAGTCCCGATTGATAGACTGATTGAAAAATATCTATAAATTTCAAATGGTATAACATTTTTGAAATCCAAAACTTGAGTCACATTCTATGCTTTTCCTACTACAATAAAAAACTTAAAAAAATTCAATTTGATGAATTTTAGACTAAGTTAAGGTGGTTAGACACGAGTTTTTTTATATTCTGGAAAATTTGTAGTAGAAAAATCATAATTAATTCCTTACTTGGAAAAAAATTATAAAAAAATATGTGTCACATTTGAACATGATTCTACTACTTACATCTCGAATCTTGTAAAAAATATTATCATTTGATTGTATTTAAGGTGGTTAGACATACACCTTCTTCTTATCTTTTTCCTGAAATTTTCATACTACTGCATTGAAATTTGAAATTTCACCATATATAATACTTTTTTTAAAGAAGGGCTAGTAGCTTAGAAACTAGATTCAATTTTCTATAGATTCTCTTCTTACATAATTTTGATATAATATTGATAACTTGTCCAAATTTTTATGTCAACTTTCCTAACCCTGATTTTCTAAATTTTCATTGCTACTTAAGGGCTAGTTCGGCATACCATGATCCTGCACATACCCTTATAGGATATCTAATTATTTTAAATCCATTTCTTTAGGGACAATAAACATTAATGTAAGTGTTTTAATCAGTCTAATTGAGTTAAAACATATAGACTGGGAGATCTAAGTGTAAATTGTAAACTCGATCTTAGAGTTAACATTGTTTTTATCACAACTTGACGAAGTCAATCCATATATAAATAGATGATGTAATCATTCATTAGAATATGTTTGTGAGAAGGAAATAGAGAGAGGATAACTTAACAATCACATCTATGGATTGAATTGAGAGTTTCAAGAACTAGAACAGAAAAAGAAGACTTTGGTTAGCAGAACCAAGAACAAAGGAAACCAATAATCAAAGGTATTATTCAATCACAGTTAAGGTGATAATATTTTTATGTGAACTACATAGGATCTATATCAGAAATAGGAGATTGCATTTACCAGGTCATGTTATAATTTTCTATCATTCTAACAAGTGGAGCAAAGTGTAAAAATCCTTTCAAGGAAGGTGGACTTAACAGTCCTATTATAAATCTCTTAACCGAGTGCACACTTCATTAGTGTTACTAAAATCTCTTAACAAATTAGATCTTAATAGGTCTCCACTTTAATACTCCTAATAGGGTAGATCATTAGAAGTGATAAATTGTAAGTCTTTATCGGCTCCCTTCCAATCTGCAGATAGTGAATTTTTGTGGGTACCATCCCCACCGCAGTTTTTACTTCCTAACAGGAGTTTTCTGCGATATCATATCTTGTGTTATGTGTCAATTATGTTCATGATTATTTCTATTAATGATTCACATGTTTATTAATGTTATGAATTGATATAACTCATACTAAGATAGTTTAGATCAGATTGAATGGACATGCAATTGATTACAAAGGTTAATTGATTAAAGGATACAAAAAGTTTTAGAGGTATTGATTCACCCCTCCCCTCTTAGTACATACTTCCCATTAATCCCAATAGGATTTTGAATCAAATATGTTATTGAACTTTGTTCTATTCCAGATGAGCAAGTTATGTTTGATAAATTTTAGTTTTGAAACAAAGCAGAATAGTTTTGATCCTTTTGGCTTGCAATCTAACCACCATTTGTTTATCAAATGCAAGAAATTTTCATCGTTGAGCCACATGTTTTCAAATCTGAATGGACGATGTTGTGGTTTATTTTCCCCAAGTATTTCCAATTGGATGGGTAAATGGTCCAACCCAGAAGTTGGAGAGATAGAGGCTTTAAAATCAAAGGGAAAAAGAGTAAGATCACCTTTGAAAAAGAATCTATCAAGTTTTTCTGCTATGTTGCTAGCACCCAATCTTTTGTTTGTCAAAGTATACTTTCCATTATCCAGCTCTGTTTTGTTATGGGAGGAGGTAATTGATATGCAAACCATTGAAAACTATAAATTAATATGGAGTTTTTTGCAAATCATTTAAGTCGGAGATAAACTATTAAATTATGCCGAATCAAATGATTTTTAAAATCATTGATCCTTATTAATATATCTAGAGTGATTCAACTGTGGGGCTATAGTCATAATGAAATACTTTATTGGTGATATGTATCAATTAAATTATTTTCATGAACAAACTTGGGCATTCAACCGTAGGATATGACGAGCCATATTATGGACAGGAAAGAAGTAAGTCAAGAGAAAATGTATGCTATATTCAAAGTTCTGAAGATGTCGTTAAAGGTTGTCTACAATGAATCTCATATCATGTGCATCTTTGGTTTTATCATAATTGACATCAGTTCAATGAGTTTTTTGTACTATGATGAAGACTGGGAATAGATTTTCCTGAATATAGTGAATGTATTTATTGAACCTAGGTCCCAGTCGGGTGTGACCAGGAAAAAATCAAGCCATCTCCCATGAAGTCATTTTTTTCTTTGGTAAGGAGGATTTGTATTAAGTGTGGTAATTTCTCAATATCTTGGACAGAGCTTTATACTGTGGAAGTCTTATTGAAAACCGATATTTTTAAAGAAATAGCTCGGTGATTTATTGCAGTCGTTAATTATTTCCCTCCATGACTCTCAACAATAAGTTTGGTGAATGTGTGGGTATATCATTTTCCAACAAAATATTGGGAGAATATTACATTTCTAAGAAGGTTGTGTGAAAAGATAGAGATGTGTTGGAAAATGGAATTCTTTGGGAGTTGATAGAAAAGGACTTGTTTCTTAAATATTTCTCAACTATGCATCTGCTAGTGATCTTTTCAAAAATGAGGAGTATGATTTGTCTTCACTGTGGAAGCTAGCAAAACTAACTAGGTTTATTGAAACATCTCTATAGAGTCAACAATGACATGGTAGACAAGGAGATTATTATTGTGTGAAGTTTTAAGATGCATTGACAAGATAGGTGAAGATAGGTAAGACTTGAGAATATTGTGGGTCCCAGAATTGTTGACAGCAGCAAGAAAAGATATTGGAACCTTGGTGTGGATTCGTCCCTATTGGGATAATGGAGAGGTGTGTACTGAGAGGGGAGGGGTGAGTCAGTATGCTTAAAACTTTTAAATAGATCTTTGTAACAAAATATTATGTGATAACTGACTGAGTAGATTGCATACACCAAACATGTAATGTCAATGATATAATGTAAATGCATGTAATGTAAAAAATAAACATACATCAACTTGATTACACATGACACTAGTATTTAGTATCATAGAAAACCCTTGTTAGAAGGTAAACACTGTGGTGGGGATGATACCCACAAAACTTCACTACTGTAGTAAATAAAGTAGCCTGTTAAAGCTTACAAAGATTGATCACTTCTGGTGACCTTACCCTATTAGGAGTAAAAATGAGATTGATTAGATCTACCTCATGAGAGGATTTAGCAACACAATGTATGTGTGCACTTGGTTAAGAGATTTTTACAAAGATGGTTAAGTCTACTCTGTTAGGAGTTTTTAGTATTGTTATAATTTTTAGAGAGTAACAATTTTTTGTGATCTGAATGAATTACAATCTCTATATTATTGATATAGATCCTTTAAGTGTAATAAAATCTATCACCTTAATGTGATAATACCTTCTTCTCTTTTCTTCTTTGCTATGCTCGGTAGGCTTGCCTCTATTATGAAAACTTAATTCTACAATGTAGTCCTTGTCCAAACACCCTTGTCTGATCTATGATGTTTGTAGTATGATGGCTATTTGATCATTACTTGATCAAAATACATTACAAATGACATTGTAACATTACATATATTAGACTCCTTGAACTAATTAGGGTTTTACAATAACTTACAAAACCTAAGATCAACGGTGTACAAAATTTACCTTGATCATCCAAACATATGATATATAAACAATTAATGCTGTGAATCCATAATTAATGTTCTCCTTGATCATTGTAAACCATTATCTAGGTCAAAAAAAATTTGTTACCTAGATTGATGTGCCATAAAAAAATGTTATGTGACCTCTAGTCCACTCAGTAATTTTCTCTCTTAGTGCACAGTGTTCTATGTGTGCCTTTGTTATACTATGTATCTCAGTGTAGACTGCTACTCAATAAAGTCTATCTATTTGATAATCATTGCACTCAATTAACTCTGCACATGATTAGTGCTCTTGGTTAACCTTACACTTCAGTGATTATACCCTAGTCTACCTATGAATTTGTTACCGACTATTCATTTGAGTGCTTGGATACTAATGGAAACCTTCAAAGCTCATTTGGAGTAACATTCTCACCCTTTGGGATTAGTATCAAAAACTTGTATATGTAGATGTAGTACACATGAAAAATTATACATAGTAATTATACATAGTGACTCCCCCTTTGTACATGCTTAGTATATACATATGCTTCCCCTATATACATATGTACATATATTTTCCCCCTTTTTTGAAAATAATGAAAAAAAATGAGCTTACAAATTGTCAAAAATGTTAGGATGGGGTTGCTTGATATTTTCCATTAGCTTCTCCCATTCCCCCTTTAGATTCTCAAGGGTTAAGAGTTTTAGGTTTAGCTCAAACAAGCATATCATATATGCTCTCTGTGACTGATAGTTCCAGGGTGGCAATCAATTTCTTTGTCAATGTCACATGCTTTTGCATCATAACCAAATGCGGTAGTAACATAGCCTATAGCTCGGTTACCTATTCTCTAATTTTTTCCTCTTCCTTTATCAAATCAAGTCTCAACCGATGTGTTTTTAGAACCTTGGTGTAATGCATCTGCAATGCATGTTGCTCGATTGAAATACTGTTAGCACTATCTTTTAGATCATTATCTAATGTCTTCATCTTTTCACTAATCTCGGTAGTGAAGTGATCTAAAGTGCATAAATTCTATATAATTCTAATGGCTTCAGTTATAATAGTTGCTAAACCATTTACAAATTTTGAAAATGTTACCTTATTTATTGTCGCTGCTTCGCTAATTTTCTCACTAACCTTGTACTATATCTTGTTTTATGCTTGCTCTTCCAATTTCTTCTTGGCATCAATATATAGACTATTTATTACCTCGGTGAGTAGTGCAAGTTGATCAAGAATAGGGGGTGATTCATCTATGTTCACATCTGGAACAACTTGCATGAGCATCTCCTTAGTTGTCTCTATCACCTATGCACTTTTATGTTCTTCCCTCAGCTTATCTTGTGCTACTTTTCGGGTGCATAGTTCACCATACCTCATCAAAGTGTCAGAGTCAAGTGTCCATGGATCACAATTAGGAATGTCAATGATTTCATCAAGTGTCATAGGACCCTTTCTCCATTTCTTCCTTTTCTTCTTCTTCTCTTGTATGCTTGATGAAGGAGATAGTTTCATTGCTATTTGAGCCTTTTGCTCGGTCTCTTACTTTATTGGCTCGCTCGGTGTGATGACTTGGGAAGGTGCCTTGGTAGCTAACCCGGTGTTAGTAGCAAAAATATCTATTGTCATTGTTTATGTGTTACCTTCACCTTTCTCTACTACATCAGTGGCATCTATAGGTGCATCACCTTGTGTTTTCCCACCACTATGCTTGGTCTCTTTACCTTGTTTATCACCCTTGTCTTAAATAGTATCTGTAACCTTATTGGGTGTCTACTTTTTTGCTTCATTATCAATATCTATAACCTATACCAGAAAGGGCAGATTACCTAGTTCCATTTCTCATGTGACCTCTATTGTATCTTTTTCATCTATGGTCTCAGTAGCTCTGATTATCTCATCTTCTATAGCCTTATCATTGGGATGACCTTCAGTTATATCATTGATTATGATCTATGGATGTCCTAGATTAGTCAATAGTGCAAGAATACCATCTAGTGCATTATCAACTATTGCATCATTAATAGTTATTGGTTCGGTACTCGATCAATGTACTTTGGTATCGATTGTAGATGCAATGTCCTTTGTTTCCTTGGTATCCTCTGGTGGATTCAATAGTTTATTCCATATTCTTGTGCTCTCATCATCCACTTCCTTCAAATATCCTTATAGTATATTAAATTTTCATGCTTTCTTAGGAAATTTCTTGGCATACTACTGCATAATATCATCTATTTTCTCTATTGTGCACTTAGCCTTAATTAGAGTGAGATTTGCCTCTCTCATATGTTTCTTGGTGTTGAGTGCATATGTCCCTTGGGCTGATATCTTATCATATAATTCAGATGGAATGTAAGTAGAAAATTCAACAGGGATTTATTTGAAGTTGATCATCATACCTATGATAGCTTCAAGTTTATATTTATTCTCGGTAATGAGATCTGCATATGCGTGTACCTTAGGATCTCCTAACCGTCTGGTTGTTCTGATTGCCTCTGTAATTTCATCAATTGTCTGTGGTAATTTGTTCTACAAAACCTTAAATTGATCAAGATTGTTGTCAGAATTATCCTTGTCATCCTTATTCCTCACATATTTCTTTCTTTGTCTCGGTGTTGTGGTTTTTGGTTTCCTTGTCTGATAGGTGAATTTTGGTGATGGCCTAGTTATATTTGCAACTCCTTTCTTTAAAGGTCGTGAAACTGTTGTCACCAAATCTCATCTTGTCATTGGTGGAGACTTGGTCTTTATGATTTTTCCCTTCTTGGCCTTTGTTGCCTCTATTTTTCCTTCATCAGACTCGCTGGCATCGGCATCTTGTTCAGGTTCTTCATCTTTATCGACTAAGGTCTGCTCCTTGGTATCATTAATTAACTTCTCCAATTCTTCATCTGTGATAGAAAATTTTCTTTTTAATGTCTTAACTATCTTAGTCTTTTTCCTACCCATCTTCTCAACTTGTAGTCCAATTGATATTCTGGTCTGAGCTTCCTTAAATGTGCCAAATCTAATGGAAGATTTGTCATCTGGTTCATTTAACAACTTCTCAATTGCCTCTGAAGCTATGTTAATGTCTAATTCATATTTCGTAGGAGGTAGCCATGTTGTCCTCAGTTGTACTGCTTTGATAAGAGTAGTATTTGTGTCAACTACAAAATAGATTTCATCTTTGTATGTCTCAACCAACTGCATCGGTATCCTTGATATCTTTTCCATTCTAGCTTTGAACTTAGAAAAATACTCATTCATAATAGGTTCAACATTTTTTCCTAGACTTGTAGTCACCGATTTGTAGTGTATTCAATTGGTTTGTCTTCCATTTCACATTACCGACGGAGGGAAAAAAAAATTTGCAAGTAGAAGAATGTACATAATAGGAGAGAACCAAACTTACATGTGTTAGATATGGACGATCTGATCATTCTCATGTTCTCTTCAAGTTGTCTTTGTAATAGCTCGGCTAGGTCAAGTTGTAAACCTTTCTTTACAATCTTGTATGCAATGTCAATAGCTCCATACACAACACTGTTCAGTCTACTTGACTAGAAGATCTTGTATCTAATAACATATGCACCAAACCTAAGTTCAAGATCATCGATGGAGTTGATCCATAGACCTATACCATCCCACTCGGCTCCTGTAATCTTTTCAATCTTACTTTTGGGAGGGTGCCTTAAGGATTTTGATTTATCCATTGTAGGATACCCGGTTACTGCATGTATTACATCTTTGTTGATCTTTTTTGATTCATCCAGAAAAAGACTTCCATTGTGAACTTAGCTCAAAACAATATGTATCCATTCAGTTCTGAATACTTTCAAGAAATTTAGGGCATTAGTTAACCCTTTGACCTCTAGGTGTTTATGATCCTCTTTAAGTGTTCCATCTATGCATAGTGTTTGGTATGTTGATATAAGCTCAAAATCCCCTATTTTATTGATCTTGCAGTGAATGTATACTCACAAATCTTGAACTAACAGAAACCTAAGCAGTATCACAGAGAATGCACCTTTTTCATCGGGTTGGGCTGCAACTTGATGATGTTGTTGACGGGGTTTTGCTGACCGGGTCTGCCAACAGTCATAAGTTGTCACCGGGTTCCGGAGAAATCGGCCAACTCTGCCTGCAAAGGTTGTTCGGGGGAAATAAATCCTCTGGGCCTTCAAGCACCTGGGTGTCAGATCACGACGGTGCGGGGCTCGGTTGGGAGAGGTGACTGTTTTCGAGGGGGATAGCTGGTTACTTCAACTCATCCTCCCAGAGATTCAGAGTAGTAAGGGTTTCCCAGAGTATTCCACACTTAGCAAATAAAATGAAAAAAGATCCTGCGGGGTTAGAAGCACTTATCTAGCTATAGTCATGCTGAAAAGTCCAGAACATCAACAACACTCTGAAAGACTACACTAAATACCGAAGAAATACACAACCATCACCTAGCATTTCATCAGTAGCAGAAATAAAGAGGTCGTTAATCTACTTTAACATATCAGAGTGAAGGACATACAGAACATCAAAACATGAAATACCATTAACTCAGAAGCAGAGACGTTAACAACTTCATTGCCAAGAATCCTTCCTTCTTCATTAATGTAGTCCAGCAAGCACTGGTGTGTGATACAATGGTGGCTCCAAGGGAGAATTTAACTATCAAGAACATAACAATGGAGCATTGAGCTCTGCAACTGAAACTAGAAAATTACTTTTGCTATTTCTTATGGACCACAAAATCATCAATTTTGCCGACCCTTGGAAATGGGCCGATTTGCCTATTTATACAACTCTTTCTAACCCTAACCCTATTTTACTGCTCTTTAATAAAATACAAATTCTAGGGGCCGGTACTACCTGCGCCATCCTACAAAAGACCTGGAGATGGAATAGGCCTGCTAGGTCAGAGGAAGAAGATAAGAATATACATCGGAAGAATCATCCTCGAGAAGAGAACTGGAGAGAAGAAAGAAGAAAGAAGGTCCCCCGGGGACCGAGGCTACATGCCTCATAAATGGGAAATGCGGCACCCTATCTCCAACGTGCCAGGTGTACCTTTAAATGGCACCTCAGGAAGATCACCCTGTCAGAAACCAACTACCAAGCCAATGCCTCTTGATGTATCCAACTACCCTTTGACAGTCTTTATTAACCACCTCTAAAAGTGACCGGTCGGCCTCGGGGACCGGGACGCAGATCACTTTAAAGAATATAAAATTGTGGATCCGGAACTCCGGGATCCGGGAACTTACGTCCCCGAAAGAATAAAGAATGCTGAATGCTCAAATTTCCCCAGTTCCCGGGGAACGCTCAAGGCTGTTTATTATCATTGAAGGCCTGAAGGATGTGGAAAATGCCTTCTTCCTCAATCTTCCTTAGGTTGGCCCTTCTGTGTCTGGCCACTTCAACTTGTTCCGCCAAGTACGGAACATTATTCCTGAATCCATCTGCCATCCTGGCGGCATCATGGCCCTTAAGCACCATTTTGGTTAGCTTTGCCATCCGGGCCCCATCCATTCCCTCCAGGGACTGATACCGGGACGCCATCCTTTCATCAAAATTCCCCAAAACCGACTCCTCGGGGGTATAAGTATTTGTAGCAAGGGGATCAACCCTGGAAGCTTTCATTACAAATGACTTGTATAAATTAAAAGAACACTTCATCGTGTTTATCTTTTCTTGTAAAGACTCTACCAGTT
>MU226986.1:2175615-2221933 GCA_018584345.1 Thuja plicata | reverse complement strand
TTCTTCCTGACTGGGACCAGGTTGGCAACCCATGTAGTATGCCGGATTGGAAAGATAATCCGAGCTGACAGTAGTTTTTCTACCTCTTGACGAATCAGAGGCTCTATCAGGGGGTTGACCAGTCTTTGTTTTTGCCGAAATGGCTTAGCGTCTATCCTTAGGGGAATGGTGTGTGTCATGATGGAGGTGTCATACGTCTTCAAATCTTCATACCCCCTGGCAATCACATCGATGTATTCTTGGAGAACTGAGAGAATCTTCTCCTTTTCCTCAGGGGAACAGGAGGTGCCTATGTGGATGATTTTCTCTTCACCGGGCTGTCTGATGTTAACTTTTTCAAAATTTCCTCCCTCAGGGGAGGATGATACCTTCTCATGGGCCTGAGGGTCTGAATCAAAGATTCATTCTAATGCCACCATCCCCTTGGGGATAGTGTTGGTGGGCAAGTCCCTGTTCCCATCGTCTTCATCACCCTGTCCAGTGTCATCGTGGTCTCGTTCCTCCACTATCTGATCCTTGAAAACACCAACATTGGCCATGAAGGCCAGGATATGTTGATCGTCCTCAAAAACCTGAAAGTGAGTAACATTGTATGGAATGGAGGGGGTGGGGACCATCTCAACTGAAAATCTTCGGAGTCGTGATCCGGCCATCGACTCAAGTGTGCTGGCAGAAATAGCTAGGGCATCCAGGACATAGTTTCATCGCCGGGGAATAAGGTCAATGCCAAAGGCATCGAAATCTTCAATGAGGCTCCAAGCCCGGTTGCGGTATGCAGACATCCTTTTGTCATGACATGTGTATTGACTCCGGACTTGTTTAACAACCAACTCTGAATCACCCAGAGCCCGGAGGCGGGTGATACCTTTCCTTAGTGCGAATAGGAGTCCAAGGACCAATGCCTCGTACTCCGTGACATTATTTGTATAGTTAAACTGTAGCCTATAGGACGCGAGGAAGGATTTCCCTCGCGGGTTTATTAATTCTACTCCGGCCCCACAGCCTTGTTTAGATCGGGACCCGTCGAATTTAAGGGTCCATAAGTCATTGTTTGTAATCTAGGGCTGGGGAGGGGGAGTTTTCTTTGGATTGATGCTGGGAGACTTGGGGGGGTTCTCCTGAACTACAGGCGTGAAAGTGGAATTTATCCCCGGAGGTGTTTCGGTTTGTGATTCCCAGGTGGATGGCACTAAGGGAGTGCATCCCGTAGAAGTACTGGGTCCCGGGGAATTGGTTGCATGTTCACTCCTGAGGATATCAAGTTGCCGGGTAGCGATTGATAGGCAGGGCTCACACTCGTGCTCTGAATGTTTTTGGTAATGCAATCGGCACCAAGTGCCAGATAGGAGCGTGGCAAGGGTCGCTGTGGGGCCCTGAGAGTTAACTTCAACTCTCACCTTTTCTTCCAAGTCCTGTGCTCTTCGCAACACTACGGGATCATCTCCGGGGATGAAATCGAATGTTAAGATTTTAAGAGGTCGGTACACCCCTAGAGAAGATTCAGAGAAAAGGACTTCACTGACCCTCCCTACTTCGGTAAGGGCCTGTTTCATCCGGGGTTCACTTTTGACTCGGATCTGATTGGATTCTCCTTCCCACGGAAGCCACAAGTGGGTGAAGTCGGTCGAAAAGTATCCACTTAAGGACTTAGACCAATTCGGACTTAGTAACATCCTGTAAGTTTCTGGGATGTCCACCACTTGGATGTCAATGATGCTGGCTACCCTGGGGTCCTAGATAAGGTGTATCCAGGCGTTCTTCAATTCCCCCACCATTTTTACAGCAGTCTTATCCAGTTGGATCACTGCGCCATTAGACAAGGTGGGGTGGAGTCCGAGCTTCTGAAAAATGGATAAGGGCATGATATTACCTGAAACTCTGGAATCTACTAGGTAGTTGTGTATATTTTTGCTATAAATGTTCAGGCCTAGCAGGAAGGGAGGATCCTCATTATTTCCCCAGAAGACAGCCGCATTAGCATCTTCAAATGAGACCGTCTTGGGAGGGCGGCTAACTGCTTCTGGGTTCTCTAAGAGCTTCAGAAGGGACTTCTTCTGCTCAGGACAATTTAACAAAACCTCCATCAAGGTCATGGAGGTGGTGGTCTGCTCTAACGCCTTCGTGATATCGAACCTTCCTCTCGGGAACTGGTGATTTTCTTCTGTGAGATCTTTTGCTTGGTTAGAGCTAGGACCTCTTGGAGGGGCGGGTCGATCAGTCGCATTACTCCGGGGAGGAGGAGTATCTTTGGTAGGAGGTATAGGTGTGTAAGCTGGTCCCTTACCCGCCTGGCTCTGGGTGTTGTATGGAGCCCGTGGGTTGGTAAAGGCGTTGGCCTCAAAGGGCGGAATGGATTCATCAAATAACCCCTGTATTTTGGATTCTTCTTCATCTTCTCTGGAAGTACCGAAGAAGATGGTATCACAGGTGAAGGCACTGTGGGTTTGCTCTTGGACAGGGGGCTCTGGGGGAGCGGTATCATGTGATTTCTGCCTGTCCAGCTGGGAGATCATTATGACTTTCTCCAAAGTGGCACAATTTACCTCATTGTGCGAACCTATATCGTGTAGCTGACACCAATTAGTCATGGGCTGGAAGTCTGCGACTGGTGTAAAATGGGATGGTCCAGCACCATTTTGGTTGGTGTTTTGGTTTGGGGATGGGCCTCCGGTGTTAGCGTTATTATTCCATTGTTGTTGGTTAGGCCTAGGCCCGTTGTTAAAGTTTCTTACCCCAGCATTGTTGTTTCGCTGGCCGGAGAAGATATTCCCCCTCTGGGAATTTGAGTTTTGAGGCGCGTAAGATCCAGCCTTCAGCTGACCCATGTCCATGGTCAGGGTGGATAGCATTCGCCGGAGGGACTCAACCTCGGTGGTCAACTGATTGTTGGCGTCACAATGGGATGGCTGTGGCTGTTGTTGGCTTCCCGGAAAGGCAGCAGGATTAACCGGAGTCAAGGGCGGTAATCCTCCAGCCGCGGATGACTAGAAGAAGGGCACTCCGGATGGCTGTGTCTGAGTATGTTGTGTCTACTGTGGCTGATTCCAAGGGAAGACTTCCAGACCCAGTGTTATCTAGGTCTGGGAGGGGTAAACATATCGCGCCTGTTGGTCTATCAAAGGTGGCGGGGGATTCACCGCCATCGAAGGGGCACCTATTGCCAGATTGGGATTGTAACCCCCGGCATAAGAAGTTCCGCCGGGGATCATGTTGGAAGGTGTATTCTATCCAATCCCGCCCGGGGATTCATTGAGACCACGGGATAACTCTAAGGCCAGGTTATAGACTTTTGCCAAAGTATCCCGGTCACCCGGGGCGGTTGTTCTCCAGAGGAGAGTGGCAATGAAAGGGTCCATCGCATTAAGGTATGTCTGTATGGTGACATCTGGCGAAGGAACAAAAGGGCCTGTGCACCTTTTCAGGGCACGCTGGAACCTATGATTGAATGCTGCAAGAGGTTCATTGGGTTCCTTTCTGATGGAGATAAACTGGCTGTGGGACCAGGCTGGGTCCACATGCACACGAAAGGAAGCCAAGAAGGCATCCTCCATATCCTGCCAAGTGTTGATGGAGTTGGCGGGAAGGTTTAGGTACCAGTTCAACTCACTTTGTCCCAAGGACAAGGGAAACATGCGGGTCACAACATCTTCATGTTGGATCCGGTGTCGATTCATGGCATCTTTGTATCCCTGTAAATGTTCTTCTGCGGTCCGTGAGCCTAAGTGCTCATATCGTGGGCAAATCTTCTCTGGGTGAGAAGGTAAGTCGCTGATTGTGCCTGGAAAAGTGCCCATTGGGGACCCAGTGTTTTCAAAGTATGCAGCTATTGGGGGAACTATATGTTGGGTAGTTTGAGTACTGGTTCCCAGGACCGTCTGGGAAGTTTTAGTATTCGAAGATATGGTAGATCCCCAGAAAATAGTGGCTGGTATGACTTTCGACGTCTGTTTCTTTCGAGCAGGAGGCTCGAGCTCAACAAACCTTTCGGGATTCGGGGAAGACCTAAGGATTCTTTCAAATTTAGCTAGGGAAAAGGACCCAATCCCACTAAAGGCTTGTCTCCTAAAACTACAACTCGGGGAACCCTCAGGAGGTGTAAAATCAGAATCTTGGGAGGGGGAGGAGTTCATGCCCTCCTTCTAGCGCCAGTTTCTGTTGATGGCATTTTGCTGACCGGGTCCGCCAACAGTCATAAGTTGTCACCGGGTTCCGAAGAAATCGGCCAACTCCACCTGCAAAGGTTGTCCAGGGGAAATAAATCCTCCGGGCCTTCAAGCACCTGGGTGTCGAGTCACGACGGTGCGGGGCTCGGTTGGGAGAGGTGACTATTTTTGAGGGGGATAGCTAGTTACTTCAACTCATCCTCCCAGAGATTCAGAGTAGTAAGGGTTTCCCGGAGTATTCCACACTTAGAAAATAAAACAAAAAAAGATCCTGCAGGGTTAGAAGCACTTATCTAGCTATAGTCATGCTGAAAAGTCTGGAACATCAACAACACTCTGAAAGAATACACTAAATACTGAAGAAATACACAACCATCACCTAGCATTTTATCAGTAGCGGAAATAAAGAGGTCGTTAATCTACTTTAACATATCAGAGTGAAGGACATACAGAACATCAAAACATGAAATACCATTAACTCAGAAGTAGAGACGTTAACAACTTCATTGCCAAGAATCCTTCCTTCTTCCTTAATGTAGTCCAGCAAGCACTGGTGCATGATACAATGGTGGCTCCAAGGGAGCATTTAACTATCAAGAACATAACAATGGAGCATTGAGCTCTACAACTGAAACCAGAAAATTACTTTTGCTATTTCTTATGGACCACAAAATCATCAATTTTGCCGACCCTTGGAAATGGGCCGATTTGCCTATTTATACAACTCTTTCTAACCCTAACCCTATTTTACTACTCTTTAATAAAATACAAAGTCTGGGGGCCGGTACTACCTATGCCACCCTAAAAAAGACCTGGAGACGGAATAGTCCTGCCAGGTCAGAGGAAGAAGATAAGAATATACATCGGAAGAATCGGCCTCGAGAAGAGAGCCGGAGAGAAGAAAGAAGAAAGAAGGTCCCCCGGGGACCGAGGCTACATGCCTCATAAATGGGAAATGCGGTGCCCTATGTCCAACGTGCCAGGTGTACCTTTAAACAACGCCTCAGGAAGATCACCCTATTAGAAACCAACTGCCAAGCCAATGCCTCTTGATGTATCCAACTACCCTCTGACAGTCTTTATTAACCGCCTCTGAAAGTGACCGATCGGCCTCGGGGACCGGGACGTAGATCACTTTAAAGAATATAAAATTATGGATCCGGAACTCCGGGATCCGGGAACTTACGTCCCCGAATGAATAAAGAATGTTGAATGCTCAAATTTCCCCAGTTCTCGGGGAACGCTCAAGGCTGTTTATTATCATTGAAGGCCTAAAGGATGCAGAAAATGCCTTCTTCATCAATCTTCCTTAGGCTGACCCTTCTGTGTCTGGCCACTTCAACTTGTTCCGCCAAGTCCGAAACATTATTCCTGAATTCATCTACCATCCTAGTGGCATCATGGCCCTTAAGCACCATTTTGGTTAGCTTTGCCATCCGGGCCCCATCCATTCCCTCCGAAGACTGATACCGGGATGCCATCCTTTCATCAAAATTCCCCAAAATTGACTCCTCGGGGGTATAAGTATTTGTAGCAAGGGGATCAACCCCGGAAGCTTTCATTACAAATGACTTGTATAAATTAAAAGAACACTTCATCGTGTTTATCTTTTCTTGTAAAGACTCTACCAGTTGCTTGGTTACCTCCAATGTGAGGTCCAGTCTGGAGTGCTGAGCCTTTACGAAATCAAATGATTCCTCACCCAGAATTCTAGATTCAGAAATTATATCTTCTCCCAGGGTGAGGAGTTCTTCAAACTCTACCTTCCACACCTGGTAATTCTCGGTGTCACTTTCCCAGTGCTCAATCAGTGCTTCTGCCTGCAAAATAATCTGCCAGGCCGTATATAAATCTGGGAGAGTGGCCGCTAGGAAACGTCGGGTGTTTCCTATTTGTAGAGTGACCCAATCATCTACTACCTGGGCCTTCTTCTTCATTACTCGTAGGGAGTCTATGTCGCTCTGTGGTAACTCCTATGATGTGGAGGTTTGTGGAGGGGCGGCGTTGTGGGGTCGAGCCAGCTCTATAAGTAACCCCATAAGTTTTGCACTCTTCTCCTTCTCTGCCTTGAGCCTCTGGGCCTCTTTTTCGTATCGGGCCTCCACTGCCCATGCCGCTTCTTTTAGCAGGTCCACTTCGCCCTGCTTTCCCCTTTTTCCCAAGGGTACCTTCGTGATATGGTAGTCTGCGGGATCCATGGTCGCTTCATCGGCGTCTAGGGGAGGTGTTTCCACCACCGCAATTGTTTCTCCGCCCGGCCCAGTTCGAAGAGTATGAACTGTCCGGGCCTTCTTTGCTTTTGGCGGGGCCTGAGCCAAAGCCTTCATTTCGGCTAGGGAGATAGGGACTGTTGGAGCTGATTAGGCTTTCCTTTTCCTGCTCTCTACCAACCATGGAGGTGGGAGGGGTGGCCTTCCTGCCAGAGTTTGTTCTTTGGATCCTCTCCCAGTGTCCGGTGGCGGCTGCTCCTTTTCAACAGGTATTTCCTTTGTTTCCCTCCCTGCTGGAACTTCTTCCGTAGCAACATCTTCTTCAATTTCTATCTCCTTAGCCTGGTCTGTGATGTCAATTGTTGTGTCTAGACCCTGATCAGCTTCTTCAGGGATCTCTTCTTCATGCTGCTCTTCCTCTTCTGCTTCATCTGTGGGTAGCAGGGGCGGGATCGGGCCAAGATTCAGAGTTTGGGCCGCTGTGATTACCTGCCTGAAGGTTGCTCACGGGGGTGGCCTTGGGAACGAGGTGGCTGGGGTTACGGTTGGTCCTGAAGTTCTAGGTCTGGGTTCCCCAGCGGATGCCTTTAGTTCATTCGGCAGTTGTTGGCCCACTCCCGGACCTTCTATTTCTGAGGCCCTGGAAATAATCTCTGGTTTCGGCCTCTTTTCTTCTGTCTATTGTTCTTGTTGTCCCGCAGCTTCTTCTTCCCGGTCTTCCGGGTCCACAGCCTCTTGTTCTTACTCCGGGACTTCTATGCCTGCTTGTGTATCATCCCCTCGCAGATTTCTGAACTCATCAGCTGCAAACATATCAAAATCCTCTTCTGGAGGGGGACTGGCTGGGATGTCTGCCTATTCTGCTTCCTTTTCCAGTCCTGGGGAACTAGAAGAAAGGATTTCCACTTCTCTTGGGAGGGAAGCCCTGGGCGTTGGTTCTGCCTTGGGCTATTTTATGTGCTTTCTCTTCCTTCGGGTGATCAAAAGAGGCCCCACATCTGCTATTGCTGCTGCCTCCAGAGGATCCACCACCGTCACCTTCACCATTAAGGCTACCAGCGATGGGGAGGAAGGAGGACAAATTGGTCTGGCTATCAGCGGGGGAGTGGCAAGCCTTGTGATCAATTGCTCCCTCATTTGTTGGGAGGCTGCTACAGATTGCCTAATCTGCTCTTGGATGGGGACTTGCTGCACGGGGGTTGTCTCTATCCCTTTTCCTTTATCTGTGCCTTGTGCAGAAGTCCCGGCCCCCAGAGTCAACCTTAGTACTGGTGGTGGTGCTTTTGTTACCGGCCGGGAGGCCAGGTGAGCACTCCTGGGGCATGCCTTCTTAAAATAGGCATGACTTCTCTTGAGCACCTCCCGAGTGAAGTCCTCAATTGTGTGGTCCTCCTGGAAACCCCAATTCATCGGCGCCAGGGGCATTTTGTCTATCCCCTTCTCTTTGTACTGGGGATCTATAGTGGGGGAGTCATCTGAAAAGCCCGCCGGGAATCTCAAGAGCTTTAGCTCTTGCATCATTCCAGCTGTCATTCTGTCATAATGTCGGCTGTGCACATCCATATCATCCTGGCAATCTGCCCAGAAGTCTTCTATGTGTGCATAGTGGGGGTCCGCAGCCCAGGGCAGTGCCGTTGCAATTCTGCCATGCGGATCAAAATTTTTCCGCACCAGATAAAATTCCTGCAAGTTGTAACATTGAAGCTCATTGTCTGCCTCCTTTGTGGCAGATAGATTGCAGGTGTAGTTCCCACAGGAGATTGGGAATGAAACATTTGGGACCTTCTTGTGGGCCAAGAGGGTATGCAGCTCCATCATCTGTCGGCAGTATTCCAGCAGCACGATCTTGTCCCCACAATGCTTGGGCAACAAGTAGGGTTTCCCAGAGAAGCCGGCGACCCTAATGTATGTGTGCTGCTGGAACTGGATGTAGTAGTGCCCATAACTACTAACCAATTTTATCACCTCTTTAGACAGGCGGTACCCGGCATCCCGGGTGGGTGTGAGCAAATGGTAGTAAACAAAGGAGTCGTTTACGCGACAGTAACTAGGGAAGCTGGCTTCCCATTGAATCTGTGGGAAATGGTTCCATGATGCTTTCTGTCCCCGGCCAAGTCTGAGAATGCCTTCTATAAGTAGGCCATTGGAGTGGGGCCTCTGTTGGGCCAAAGCCCAGAAAACATAAGAAGTCATGTAGAACTTCTTATTCTCATTCAGCTGTCGGAACTGGGAGTCGACGTGGTTAGAGATAATGGTCGCCCAGTCGAAGAATTCTCCCTTAGCAGAGATGCCTAGGAGGAAATAATACATCCACTTTGCAAATTTCTGGGCAGAGGGCTGCCCAAATACCCGGGCCAATGCAAATATCCCCATTTGGATGCTTTCCTTGAATTCGGAGCGGGGGATATCTATCTTCATTCTTTTTGGATCCCTCTTTGGGACCTTTAGCCAGTGAGTGTTCATTTACACCCGGGCGATGTCCTCCAATTGGTTGAATTGTTTCAAGGCCTCTATCCTCGTGAGCACCGAGGATCTCTCAAATTGTAGGATTTCCAAGCCTGCTTGGAAAGTAACTGGGTCAAGGGATACTAGTGGAGTGGGGAATCCCGACGGTTCTGCTGGTGCTAACATGACGGCCCGGATAGAAGAGTTATAGTGGGCTGCCAGAGTAAGAACAAGCTCTGGAGACTGCACAGAGCATGGGAAGCAAGCTACCTGAAGAATTCCAGAATCTCCAACGTTAGTTGCAATGGTATCTCCAGTCTGCCGCTGTATATGCATTATCTTTGCTAGAGCCTGCATTTCTGCCCAAGTTCTGACACTGGGGTCGGTCATAAATTTCACTTGGGACTCAATCTTTGAGCCCACAATCTTCTCACCCTGCATATACTTCATGGTGAGGGGGAGCTTTGCCAGGGCCTTCTCTATCTTAGACTTTGCTGCTGCCCTGGTCTCAGCTGTGGATGGCAACTCCGGACTTCCGGGACGGGATGAGGCGGATGCTTCAGACATGGTTGTAAAGTGAAGTCCGGACCTGTGAGACAAAGTGACCGTTAGAACATATTTATCAAAGTAAACAATAATTACGGGGTCCGGAGTTCTTACCACCGCGCTGTTTGCTTTTCCTGAAAAGTTAGTTTTTCGCACAAGTATCCGAAAAGCAAAACATAAACTTAGCATTCTTTATTATATCTCTGGGTCTGAGAAATTTTGTCACACTTGACGAAGATATGGGGTGAATGGCAGAAAGGGGACCCGAAGCCCGGAGAAATGACCGTTAGTAAAGAAGAAAGTGGAAGCAGGTCCATGTGGGCGCCACGTGTGCTAGCATTGAATGGATGGGATGGCGCTGGCGGCGGAGTTGATTGTTCAAATGCGCGAAAAGGGAAAGCCACTTGGCCAGAAGTAATTGCGTGCATGGGAAATAAATAAGGCTCTAACAGCCTTGATGGAGGAGAGAGAAAACTGCCTGTTTGAAACCGGCCAAGAGCCGAGTTTCAAACAGGTGGTTTTCTGCCTCGAAGCAAATTTGAAGCGAAAAACCAACAGCAAGGGTGACTCAACCAGCTCGTCGAGCCACCCAGAAGGATATACAGAGAGCCGAAGGGTATATACATGGGAAGGAGGGATATATACAAGGGTTACCTATAGAAATATACATATATACATGAATGTACACATGGGTGACTCCCGCGGAACAAACCAGACAAAGCTGAAACAAGAATATACAGCTATTTACACCATGAACGAGCTATTTAGAGGCTATCTACAAACGATTTACAAACTATTTACAAACTATCTACATTCTGCACAGAAGGCGGACAACCTTCTGGCAGAGCCAAGCCACCAGCAAGCGGCAAAACTAGAAAGCCAAAGAAACAACAGAAACCAGAAAGCCAAACAAAGCAAATGAAAACAGAAATCAGCCAACCGAAAGAACAACTAGAAAATGAAGGCATAAGGAAGAGGAGGGAAGTAGAGAAACCAACCTAAAAATGCAGAAGGCGAAGGAAGGGAAGATTACCAGGAGAACTCTGCAACAACTTCAAACCGTCAAGCTGTCAAGATCACCACCACGGAGCACTAGCGTACGTCTGAGAATAGTAGAAGGTGTTGAGCTTTGATTATTGTGAATCTCTCTGTAACTGTTCTGCTAATCGCTTTGAAAATCGCTCTTATTTCGCTCTAAGTGCTTCAAAGATTTTAATCGCGGTAAGTGTGATAATGACAGGCGAGTCTATTTATACCCGCGGTAAAAAGTAATCCTCCGCACTCTGGAAATTTCAGGTTAAGCAGAACATCCGGACTCCGGGCCTAGGGATTCCTTGCAATGATATTCCTAAGGCTTAGGAACATCATCACAAAGAATCCCGGAGTTTGGAATCAAACTTCCAACCAAAAGGCAAACTCTGGGATCCGGGATCCCGGAAGGGAAAAACAAACCAAGGGAATGACACACTCCGGGGAAGAAAACCCCAGAGAAAAAACAAAAAGGAAAAGAAAGACAAGGCAAAGCTGCGACAAAAGGCAAAGCAAAAAGGAAAAAAAAGGGGGACCCAACATTTTGCACACAAAATGTAGGGACGGGGATGCAGGGCATAACAGATGTGTTTTATAGTTTGGCTCTGTGCAAGTGGAATTCTTAACTAGAATTACCTTATTCTCTTTCTCCATCTTTGTCTTCATAGTTCAAGATGAGGACACCATTGATTTTGAATTTAGGGCTCCCACAAAAGTGCCCTAAATAACTCAATAAATGCAAATGTTGTCTAACCTCTTAGTTTCTTGAAATATTCTCAGAATTTTTGCAAATCCTTGAAATACTCTGCTACAAATTCACTCTCTATTTCTCTACTCTGTGAATAAATGAGTTCACAACCCATGAATTTATACCAAATAACTTTAGTTGGTGCAATAAATGCTTGTTACCAACAACTCGATAGAAAAACATAATACTCAGTTAGCACTAATGATACTTTAGCTCAGTGAGTGTACCAAATGCTTTGTTTCCTTAACAACTTGATTGTCTCTCACATATTCATAGACTGGCATTACTAACTCGGTACAGATTAACCGACTCAACTAGATCAAAGTAATCAAAATATAATAGCATAGTACATCTTAATTCATGCTAATTTGGCATTTGTACAATGACTACAGGAACTGATGTAAGATATATATATTGCAAAACATAGTTCCATACATTCTTGTATTGCTCAGGTGGATACGGTGGAACCACCTAATCCATCAGATGAGGTGTAACCAACTGTTGTGCTTGGTCCTACATTATCATTTGATTCTTTCCTCAATATTTTATTTCTGATCCTCATGATTTCTTCAATTGTGTTCCTATTTCCATAAGTATTTTTTCTTTCAGCACAATCTCTGGTTAAGTGACTGACCTTGTGACAATGTGAACAAGCCATACCATATTTTGACCAATTTCTAGACTTAGTTCACCATTGTCTCATACAATTTTCTTATATATGTCCATATTTACCACATTTTGTGCAACCAGCCCAAGTGTTATAATCCCAAGCATAAGCATTACCTTGTCTTCTCGGTTGATTTACCTTTTCTTCTTGTCCTTTAGGTTTCTAGATTTGCTTTGTATTATTCCCACATGCTTGTGATGTGTAACCATGCACGTTGCAAGTTCAACAATTTTATCCATGTATGGTTTCTTCTATGGTTTGTTCAGCTTGGATTTGAATTCATGTGCTTGATGTCCATGCTTATTATAGTTATTGCAATTTCCATTAAATTTAGGAAGGTTTCTACAAATACCTTTTGCTTTTCTCCTGCAAATATTTGATGTGTCACCTAGTTTTCCACAATGATGGAAAGAGGGCTTCTTAAGCTTCATATTTGAATATACATTCCTTTGTTCATCTTGATTTGATGATTTTCCTTGCTCGGTATTCCCTAATTTGGTATTGTTGTTAAGTCTTCTTTGATAGTTGAAAAATTCATCCATTCTCTTAGTACTTCCTTCAGATCTCTTAATCACTTCATTATGTTGTTGTAAAATATTCAATTCATTTCTCAATTTTTCATTCTCTTCTTTCAATACACCAATGTCTTCTATTCTTCTAGCATGCTCAGTATTCACTTGGTTTGCCTCATGATTCTTTGAAACCACTTGATTTATGATTTCAAAGTAATGTTCAGTAAGTCTCAATATCTCAGATTCCTTTTCTTGTAACTTTTTAGTCATCTATCTTCTGTCATCAACAACCATGTTTCTATGTTGTTCAGCCTTCTTTTCATCATTCAAGACTTCAACCATTCTATCCATTTGTGTATCTTAACCGATCTATAGTGCTTTCACTTGTTTAGTAAGTTTTTGATTTCTCTCAGATAGCTTTGATATGATTCCTTTAGATGCATTAGATATGCTACAAGATTCAAATCCAGATGTGTCAAATGGGTCATGAATCTCTTCTTCCTGATAATTAGTCTCATGATAGAAAAGTACCATGTCCTTTTACTTAATAAACATCTCCCTGAGTTTCTCTTTGGCTTCTTTGAATTGTTTGAGATAGATCTACAACTATAACTTTTGATTTTCAATAGTTGTATCAAGCGTATACCTTTCCATTGTAAGATCTTTTCTCTTCAGTGATTAAACTTCCTAAACAAGAGAACTATCTCGAATACCAATTGTTGGGATAATGGAGAGGTGTGTACTAAGAGGGGAGGGGTGAATCAGTACCCTTAAAAACTTTTAAATAGATCTTTGTAACCAAATATTCTATGATAATAGACTGAGTAGATTGCATACACCAAACATATAATTTAAATTCTAAAATGTAAATGTATGTAATGTAAACAATAAACATACATCAACTTGAGTACACATGGCACTAGTATTTGATATCACAGAAAACCCCTGTTAGAAGGTAAAAACTGTGGTTGGGATGAGACCCACAAAACTTCACTACTGCGGTAAAAAAGGTAGCATGTTAAAGCTTACAAAGATTTATCACTTCTGGTGACCTTACCCTGTTAGGAGTAACAATGAGATCGATTAGATCTACCTTGTGAGAGGATTTATCAATACAATGTATGTGCACTTGGTTAAGAGATCTTTACAAAGACGGTTAAGTCTACTCTATTAGGATATTTCATTATTGTTACAATTGTTAGAGAGTAGCAAAGTTGTGTGATCTGAATGAATTACAATCTCTATATTTTTTATACAGATTCTTTAAGTGCAATAAAAACTATCACCTTCATGTGAATGATAATACTTTCTTCTCTGCACTCTTTGGTTGCCTTGCCTCTATTCTGAAAACTTAATTTTGCAATGTAATCCTTGTCCAAAAACCCTCTTCTGATCTCTGATGTCCATAGTATGGTGGCTAATTGATCAACATACATTACAAATGACATCATAACATTACATATATTAGAATCCTTGACCCAATTAGGGTTTTATAATAACTTACAAAACCTAAGATTAATGGTGTATAAAATTTACCTTGATCATCTATGTTTGGATAATAGAAAGGTGTGTACTAAGAGGGGAGGTGATGGGGATCTTTAACACCTAAGAGATTTCTTGCTCTTCTTAAGGCCTTTCTTGTGACCTTAGAAGGGTACCTCTCTGTACCCTAACTAGAGGAAACTCCTATGGTTCCTCTACTCCAACTAGAGATCTCCACCAACTTCAAACTAGAGTAGAGCCCCAAACTATGTCAAAAATGAATCTCTAGGGATCCACAATACCCCTACTCCCACACAATCTAGGTCTCTACTAAAGAGTTCCCAAAACCCACATTCACAAAACTAGTTCTTCCACTAGCCTTCAACACCCAAAAGGGCAAAATAGGACACAACTAGAACCAAGTAATCCAGGGATGGAACAAGGTTTATATCAATATTAGATCATCATTTTAGATGAAATGAAACACCAATCTCATACTGAGATGTCTCTGAGATTCAATTTAGACACCTAAGTGACTATAGGGCTACAAGGAGAAAATATGGATTTCTTAGGGAAACTCACTTGGAACTCCTCCACATAAATTATTAACCACCCCCAAAGTCTTTAATCTATCCACCAACAACACCCTCCAAGATAGGGTTCTTGATCAATCCCCTAACTCCTGTTGTCCTCAATTCTCTCCTAGGCCTAATAGGGCTAATAGGTCACTTTTCCAAAGAAACTACTTGAATATAGATTCAATTTGTCATCCCACCAATTTTAATGCTTTATGGATCTTACGAAACTCCTAAATCTAATGATTTAGACTTCCATTCCACCCCTGGCCCAAGTTGTGCCTCAAAAGCTTAATTCTGGATAGCCACATATGAATGCCTGTCCAGAATATTCAATCCTTTCTCCCTCCATCGAATACCTCCTAATCTAAGACCTCAAAATTCTTAAATTAAATCTTCCCCCTTTCTCTACCCAAAGGCTTAGAATTTTCCCATGGTGGAGTCTCTGGGAAAGAGGAAATTAGTATCGAAACCCTAGTTAGGGCCTTCCAAAGACCAGTGAGAAATCAAAATTTGATAACTTTTAATCCCATGCACTTAAAGACTTAAAACCAATTGGAACATTCTACCAAGACACTATTTTAACTTTTCCAATCCTTCAATGGTGCAATTGGATCCGTACATAACCGTACAACTCTGAAAAATAGTTAGAAATACAGAAAATAGTTTAGATTTTATTGATTTCAATGCAAAAAATTTACAAATTGTTTACTCCAAATTTTGGAGAAAGGTTTTTCCACCATTAAATATCATTCCCAAGTGGTTCCAACCAAAAAAATTGGTTTTGAACATTGGGATTCAAAATTTGCAACTTTTTGCAAAAGTTTCTCTATGCAACATTGACAACTTTTTGCAAAAGTTGTCAAACCTAACTAAACTTGTAAAGTTTGGTGTTTTTACATCATAGGGGATCTTAGAATTCCTAAAATGACATTCCTACCCTTCCTTAGGTCCTCTATACTAGTCTATCCTACTCTAACCAAGATTTTCCAAATTGACTAAGGTGGACAACTAAGTTTATAACATCACTTAGTGTCCCCTTGTCTTACATTTTAGGACTTATTGAAAACCTTGGATCTAAGATCCAATAACAACCCTAACCCTTATTTTTTGGATCCAATGATGTTCTTGCAATGGATGAACTTGAGGGTGCTACTACACCATACTCCCAGGGTGCATTGACCTCAAGTCATCTTGAGATGACGTATTCTAAATGGGAGCCATGCTTCTGAATTTCTTGCTCATCCATCCATACAGATTCCTCCTTAGGACTATCTTTCCATTTGACTAAATATTTCTTGTAAACATTCTTTCTTTTTTGTTTGATGATCTTGGTGTACAAAATATTCTCAAGCTTCTTCGGTACATGAGAGGGTATACCTGCAACATCTTCTTCAAGCTCTTCCACCTGTACTTCAAAACCTGCACTCACATCACCTTTATATGGGGTTAGATAAAAAATATTGAAAATAGGGGAGATGCCAAGGTGTGAGGGTAGTTCAATCTCATATGCATTCAACCCATGCTTCTTCCATACTAGACATGGTCCTACATTCTTCATGAGTATTTTAGTGTGTTTGCCCTGAGGTAATCTTTCCTTCTTCAAATATGCCCACACCAAGTCTCCCACATGCAATTAAACATCTCTTCTATGCTTTTCTTTGTCTTTTTTATACTTGTTTGCACTCTTCTCAAGTGCCAATCTCACTGAGTCATGAATTTCTTTCATAATCTCTGCAAATTCTTCTCCATGAGCACTAACTAGAGTGTTATGTGGTAATTCTTTGAGTTCCAAGATGCCTCTTGGAATTTTCCCATACACAATTTGAAAGGGACTCTTCCCTGTGCTCCTGTTAACTGAATCATTGAAAGAGAACTCTACTTGGGGTAGGACTACATCCCACTTGTCTCCATACTCTTTTGTCAAACATCTAAGTAGGTTTTCAATTGATTTGTTTACGACTTCTATCTGCCCATCTATTTTTGAATGGTAGGCAGAACTAAAGCTTAGATTGATCCCTAACCTTTTCCACAAGGTCCTCCAAAAGTGACCATTAAACTTCACATCTCTATTAGAGAGAATGGTTTGAGGTAAGCCATGAATCCTCACAATTTTTTTGAAGAACAAACTTGCAATTGCTGATGCATCATTAGTACTTTTACAAGGGATAAAGTGGGACATTTTACTAAACCTGTCCACTACAACATAAATACTATCATACCCCTTTTGTGTCCTAGGAAATCCCATCACAAAGTCCATGCTGCAACTCTCCCAAGGTCTTGTAGGAATAGGTAGAGGTTGGTATAGTCCTACATTTTAGGATGTACCCTTGGCCCTTTGACAGATTGTGCATGTCTCTACAACCTTCCTTACTTCAGTCTAAAGTTTAGGCCAATAATAGAACCTTCTCACTTGCTCCAATGTCTTGTCCAAACCACAATGTCCTCCCATGTTGCCTGCATGTTTCTCTATAATGATGTTCTCCCTCATTGAACATTTTGAAATGCATAATTGGTGTCCCTTGAACAAGAGTCCATTTTGAATCAAATAGTCTATATACTCTACATGGTAAGCCTCAGAAAAGTCAGAATATGCCTTATAAATATCTCTAAAATCATCATCATCATCCTTATACATGTCCTTAAATGAATCAATCCCTACAATTTGGAGTTGGATTTTTTGCAAAACTAAAGCCCTTTGGCTCAATGCATCTGCCACCTTATTGGAAACTCCCTTTTTATGCTTGATTGAAAATGTGTAGGCTTGTATTGATTCCACCCACTTCATGTGTTTGTGGCTTAGTTTCTCTTGGCTGCTAAGAAAGTTAATGCTTGGTTGTCTATGAAGACAAAAAATTATTTTGGAAGGAGGTAGTGCCTCCATTTCTTCAATGACTAGACTAAGGCATATAGTTCCAAGTCATAAGAGGAGTATTTCCTCTTTGATTCATTTAGTTTCTCACTGAAAAAGGCTATAGGCCTCCCTTCTTGGCTCAAGACAGCCCCTATTGCTAGGTTAGAAGCATCACATTCAATAGTAAATATCTTTTGAAAATTAGGAAAGACTAGGATAGGTTTCTCCATTACCTTTTTCTTTAGCATTTGGAAGGCTTCTTCTACATCTTTATTCTACACAAACTTGCACTTATGTCCACCCTTAATGGTTTCAAGGATAGGAGCACACAACTGGCTAAAATTCCTTATGAATTTTTTGTCAAAAGATGCAAGCCCATGAAAAATCCTGACTTCTATCATTGTCCTAGGAGAAGGCTAATTCAAGATGGCTTCTACCTTCTCAGGATCCATTTTTATGTCCCCTCCTAAGACCGCAAATCCCAAATATATGAGCTCTCCCTGAATAAAAACACATTTCTCCAAATTAATGAAAAGCTTCTCTTCATGTAGCCTCTTTAGGACCAAGTTAAGATGCTCCAAATGTTCATCCTTACTCTTGCTAAAAATAAGGATTTCATCAAGATACACTATGAAAAAAATTTCAAGGAATGGTTTAAGCACCTCATTCATGAGCCTCCTGAATGTGCTAGGAGCATTTGACAGACCAAAGGGCATCACTCTCCACTCATACAAGCCTTCATTTGTTTTAAATGAAGTCATCCACTCATCACCAGCCCTAATTCTTATTTGGTGGTAGCCACTCTTCAAATCCACCTTAGAATAGTATCTTTCACCTCCTAAGTGATCCAATAGATCCTCTATCCTAGGCATAGGAAATCTATACCTAATTGTGATTCTATTTATGGCTCTAGAATAAATGCACTATCTCCATGTGCCTTCCTTCTTAGGGGCTAAAAGAGTAGGTATTGCACAAGGACTGAGACTCTTAGTAATCAAACCCTTATCCAAGAGTTCTTGAATTTGTCTTTCCATCTCCTTATTCTATTTAGGAGTCAACTTGTATACTGCCTTATTTGGTAAGGTTTCTCCTGGGATCAAGTCTATGTTGTGACTTATGTCTCTTATTGGGGGAAACTCATTTGGTAAGTCTTTGGTCACAATATCTTTATACTAGTCAAGTAGCAAATGGCAAGCATCCATTGGGACAATGTCACAGAGAAATTTATCCTTGTAGTTTCCAAGTTGGAGTTCCACCCAAGCTTGTTCCTCTATGATAGTTTGTTTCTTCTTAGTTAGCTATGAAACCTTGTAAGTTTTTGGATGTGGCACCCTTCTCAAGTTCAGTTTATTTACTTCTTCTTCTGACACCAAGTTGTCCGTAGACCCACTGTCAATCACCATCTTCCAGACTTTGTCTCCCACTTTGCCTGTGGTTCTGAATAAGTTCTTCCTCTGAGGTGGATCTTGTGTGCTTGGATCCTTCAATAGTGTCCTTCTCATCATAAGGACTTCTCCTTCCTTTGGTAGTGCATAAGACCCATGTGTATTGTCTCCATGGTTCTCTTCTTCTCTAACCATTTTTTCCCTTCTCTCTGCCTGATTGCTTTCCTTCTCTGGACACTTGGATGCTAAGTCCCCTACTTGGTTACATCTGTAACACCTTGGAGGTCCTGAAATTATTCCTCCAAATATTCCCCTTGAATCTCCTCTCCTTCCTCTATAGGAGCCTCTATAACTACCTTCCCCAAAGGATCTCTCCTGACTGGTTTCTCTATGACTGGTTTCTCCAAAATTTCTAGGAGTTTGTCCTCTCCCATTGCTTTTCCCTCTTCCTCTACTACCAAAGTCTCTCTAGCCTCTGCCTCTTCCACTTTGATCTTGTCTCCTCTTAAGTTTTTCTTCAACTTTTAGTGCTAATTTATAGCACTTTTGGACAGTAGTAGGGGAACACAAACTTAGTTCATCTTGGATGTTTATCCTCAATCCTTGTAGATATCTAGCAATCTTGACACTCTCTGGTTCAACCAACTTAGATTTCATGGTAACCTTTTGCAATTCTTTAGTATAACTTCAGATGTCCATCTTTTTTTGCCTTAGGCTTTGTCTCTTCTTATGAAGTTGAACTGCATATTCCTCATGTACATAGGCTTCCTTTACCAAGGTCACCATCTTCTTCCAAGTGCTTACTAGATTCTTTTCCATCTTCACCCTCTCTGCTTAAGTGAAATTACACCAAGTTAGGGCAGATCCCTTCAACTTGGACTTTGTTATCTTAACCTTCTGATGCTCTGGTATCTCCTCATAGTCAAAGAAACTAGTGATTGCATCAATCCAATCCATGACTTCTTATGGATTCATCTTCCCATTGTAGAAAGGTAGGTCAAGTTTAGTATCCATGGTCCTTCTCTACATGGATTTAAAATTCTTCAAGAGTAGCCCCTGTTCTGTAGGGATTTCTTCTTCTTCATCCTCCTGCCAAGGGGTCTCTTCATCACTCCCCTCCTCTTCAATTCCAAAGTTCCCACTATTCCCTTTCTTGACTTGTTCCTTAAGCCTTTCCATTTCCTACCTCATCAACTTCCTCTCTACATCATGGTCTTTCACCATCATTAGTAGTTTAGCATTGGTCATCCTATTAGGAAGTTCACCGTCATCTCCTCCTTCGAACATGATTTCAACTTGTCTTCTTCCAAATTTCTACTAGTTGTGCTGATACCACTTGGACCAGAGCCCCAAACTATGTCAAAAATGACTCTCTATGGATCCACAATACCCCTACTCCCACACAATCTAGGGCTCTACTAAAGAGTTCCCAAAACACACATTCACAAGACTAGGTCTTCCACTAGCCTTCAACACCCAAAAGGAAAAATAGGACACAACTAGAACCAAGTAATCCAAGGATGGAACAAGGGTTCTATCAATATTAGATCATCATTTTAGATGAAATTAAATGCCAATCTCATATTGAGATGTCTCTGAGATTCAATTTAGACACCTAAGTGACTATAGGGCTACAAGGAGAAAATATGGATTTCTAAGGGAAAATCACTTGAAACTCCTCCAAAGAAAGTCTTAACCACCCTGAAAGTCTTTAATCCTTCCACCAACAACACCCTCCAAGCTAGGCTTCTTGATCAATCCCCAAACTCCTGCTGTCCTCAATTCTCTCCTAGGCCTAATAGGGCTAACAGGTCACTTTTCCAAAGAAACTACTTGAATCTCAATTCAATTTGTCATCCATCCAATTGTAATGCTTGAGGGATCTTAAAAAACTCATAAATCCAAGGATTTAGACTTCCATTCCACCCCTCGCCTGAGTTGTGCCTCAAAAGCTCAATTCTAGACAGTCACATATGAATGCTTGTCCAGAAGATTCAATCCTTTCTCCCTCCATCGCCTGCCTCCTGATCTAAGACCTCCAAATTCTTAAATTAAATCCTCCCCCTTTCTCTCCCCAAAGGCTTAGAATTTTCCCATGGTGGAGTCTCTGGGAAAGAGGAAATTAGTATCGAAACCCTAGTCAGGGCCTTCCACAGACCAGTGAGCAATCAAATTTTGATAACTTTTAATCCCCTACACTTAAATAATTAAAACCAATTGGAAAATTTAACCAAGAAACTGGTTCAACTTTTTCCAATCCTTCAATGGTGCATTGGGATCTGTACAGAACTGTACAACTCTAAAAAATAGTTAGAAATACAGAAAATAGTTTAGATTTTATTGATTTCAATGCAAAAAATTTACAAATTATCCACTCCAACTTTTAAAGAAATTTTTTTCCACCATTAAATATCATTTCCAAGTTGTTCCAACTGACAAGAGTGGTTGTGAACGTTGGGATTCAAAAGTTGCAACTTTTTGCAAAAGTTGCTCTATGCAACATTGACAACTTTTTGCAAAAGTTGTCAATCCTAACTAAACTTGTAAAGTTTGGTGTTTTTAAACCATAGGGGATCTTAGAAGGCCTAAAATTAAATTCCTACCCTTCATTAGTTTCCCTAGACTATTCTATCTTATTCTACCCAAGATTGTCCAAATTGACTAAGGTGGACAACTAAGTTTATAACATCACTTAGTGTCCCCTTGTCTTACATTTTAGGACTTATTGAAAACCTTGGATCTAAGATCCAATCACAACCCTAAACCTTCTTGTTTGGATCCACTAATTTTCTTTCAATGGATGAACTTGAGGGTGGTCCTACACCACAAACTCTCCTCAATCCTTCTCTTCTCAATTGTGCATCCATAAGCTCAATTCAAGCAATGATGCTCCCAAACTATCCTTGGAAATATGGATAGAGTTTCAACCTCTTTCCCCTTAACCTTCCTTCAATATTTATCCACTTTTAATTATTCTTTCAAGGTTTTCTCATCGAGATTATACTTTCCTATATTTTAGGCATTGTAGCCTTTTTAGCCCAATTAGGCCTCCTAAAACAAGTAATCTTGGAATTACTTCAAAATTCTCTTAGTAAACCCCCAAAATAGTTGTGGATTATCTCTAAGGACCTCCTGGGATTCAATATTTCCTAGTTCTTAGGTCTCCATAGTGTCCGTACATAGGACTTCCAACAAAGCCCTATTTTTAAGGGTTTATAGGGCATGTGGACCAATCTGGCTTCTTTGGTGTCACGAAGTGCTTTAATGGATTCCTCTGAACTTCTCATTGAAACCACATATCATTATCACATTCCCCTACACTCTCCCACTCATTATTGGCACAAATGAATCCATTTCACCATGCTTTATGCCTCTGCAACACTGCAATCTCCTAGTTGGATGGCTCTGGACCTGCCTAGGGCTTGCTTGCATAAATAGTTCCCCTACTCGCATTGAACCAAAAAAACATATTTAAACTACTTATAGGGTTCCATCCTTGATTCCAATTTTCCATGAGGAACCAACCATGGGAAGTCAAGAAAGGGCCATGTTTACATAATTGCCTCTGTACAGACCAACAACACTGGCAAATCACAAGAATTTACAAAACAACTAAAGAAAGGTAAAAAATTGCTAATCTACCACCAAAAGACTTATCTAAATGAAAAAATTCAAAAAATTACAACACAAAGATTCACCATTCAATCCATTAAAGTTTGGATGAAGGTTCTATAACTCAAAAATAATCCAAATTCTTGCTTTCTCCAAACTCAATTCGTACAATCTAATGTCCAACCCTTCAATTAGGGTTTCTTTAACCTTATATAGGTCATCCCCACATGTTCAAACCCTAAGGTTGGTATTTGGACCCATTTAATTCTATTTGCAACATTCAAGGAAATGTTGTCATGACAACTTTGCAAAGTTGCAAAGTTGTCATGAGCAACTTTTGCAACTTTGTCTTGTAACTCTTCAAACTTGCTCAACTTGATCCAAAATCACACTATTGGATCCAAAACCATCTAAAAACACCAAAATAACATTTTCCACTTCATTTTGGGATTTGGGTCATTGTTTGACCACCTTTGAATTTCCTGTCACCTATTGCAAACTGACTATCTAGGACCCTCTTGGAATAAAACCAAAAACAAAACTTGACAACTCCTATCTAAACACACACTTTGGGACTTTATCTCAGTCCTTATTTCCCTGGTCATTGGCTAGAACCACCTACAAGCCATAATTTCCAAAGATCTTCACTAAGACCTTAAGGTGCTCCTGCTACATTCCCCCTGCAACAAGAAAGCCAGGGTACCAGAGGTGTGATGAGCTACAAGATGATGTCATGCTTCTTTAAATCGCCCTATCTATCCAAATAGCCTCTGATCTAGGTTGATTCTTCCATTTCGCTAGGTGCTCCATGTAGGTCTTGTGTCTAGTCTTCTTCTTCACTCTAGAATCTAGTAGCTTCTTTGCTCGAGGCTTGATCTGATCAGGAACCTTGAGTTCTACCACATCCTTAATCACCTCTATACTTTACTCTTTCTCCTCTATCTCTGGACCCTTGTATTTAATCAGATCCTTCACATTGAAAATAGGAGAAATGGACATCTCCTTTGGTAAATCTACCTTGTAGGCATTGGAGCCATACTTGGCCAACACCTTACATGGACCAATCCTCTTCATTTGCAGCTTGCTTGGTATGCATTTTTGTAGTCTGGATTTGTTTAAAAACACCATCACCAAGTCTCCTACCTCAAATTATAAGTCTCTTCTCTTTTCATCCACTTTTTCTTTAAGCTTTTGATTAGCCTCCATTAATTTTCTTCTCACCTGTTCATGAACCTCTCTCATTGACTGAGCAAAGTCACTTGCATGTCCATTGATCCCTTCGTAACCTTTTAAGTCCCTAAGCTAAAAAACACCCCTCAGATGTAATCCATACAAAATTTCAAATGAACTCTACCAGTAGTCCTATTTGTACTGTCATTATAGGAAACCTCTTCTTGAGGGATGACTTATTCCCATCCTTGTCCATATTCCTTGGTTAGACACCTCAAAAAATTACCAAGTGCTTTGTTAATTACCTCTCTTTGTCCATCTGTTTGAGGATGATATGCAGAGCTATCTACCAAGTTGGTTCCCAATCTCTTCCATAAGGTTTTCCAAAAGTGCCCCATAAATTTCACATCCCTATCTGATACAATATTGGTTGGCAACCCATGTATCCCCACTATTTCTTTAAATAAAAGATGAGCAATATGGATGGTATCATGATTTTTTTTACAAGGGATAAAGTGACTCATTTTACTAAATTTGTCTACTACCACAAACACACTATCCAAACCAGTTGGAGTTCTACTATGAAGTCCATACTTATGCACTCCCAAGGTTTATTTGGGATAGGTAATGGCTGATAGAGCCCTTCATTTTAAGATGTTCCTTTTTCCTTTTGACATACCGCACATTTCTCAACATACTTCCTTACATCCTTTTGCATTTTAAGCCAATGGTAAAATCTCTCCACCAGATCTAGGATCTTATTTAACCCAAAGTGTCCACTCAAACTTCTATTATGCTTCTCTTGGATGAGTTTTCCCTCATGGAACCCCTTGGAACATAGTTGTTTCCCCTTAAATAGTAGACCATTGTGCAAAGTATAGTCATCATATTCACCATGGAAATGAATATCAAAATTAGTGCATACCTTGTAGATCTTTGAGAAATCTGCATCTACTTCATATAGATCCTTGAATCCCTCTACTCCTGTGCTCTGCAATTGTATCTCTTGGACAATAAGAAATCTCCTACTAAGTTCATCTACAACTTTATTGTTCACTCCCTTCTTGTGCTTGATTGTAAATGTGTATGACTGTAGAAATTTCATCCACTTTATGTGTCTCAAACTGAGCTTCTCTTGTGTATTGATGTAGCTAAGAGCTTGGTTATCTATGTATACCACAAACTCTTTTGGAAACAAGTAGTACCTCCACTTCTTGAGAGATTGAACCAATGCATAAATCTCCAAGTCATAAGATGAATATCTAGACTTTGCCTCATTTAACCTTTCACTAAAGAAGGCTACTGGCCTCCATTCCTAACTTAGGACTGCACCCACTGCTATGTTTCTAGCATCACATTCTACAATGAATAATTTTTCAAAACTTGGCAACATGAGTATTGGTTGGGTAGCCACTTCTTTCTTCAACCTTTCAAATCCTTCATTGGCTTCCTTGGTCCATATGAAATTTTTTTGACTCCACCCTTTATGGTATCTAGGATAGGTGCATAAATTTCACTGAAACTCCTCACAAAATTCCTATAGAACTGATCCAAACCATGGAAAATTCTCACTTCTATCCCTATTTTTGGAGTAGACCAACTTAGGATTTCTTCAACCTTTCTTTTATCCATCTTTAGATCACCTTGGGAAACTACAAACCCTAAGTAGACAAGCTCTCATTTCATGAATTCACTTTTCTCAAGGTTAATGGTTAATTTATCCTCTTGGAGTTTCTTCAACACAATCTCTAGGTGTCTCATATGCTCTTCTTTGGTTTTTCTAAAGATGAGGATACCATCTAGGTAGACTACTACAAATACACCTATGTAATCCTTTAGGACTTTGTTCATGGCCCTCATAAAAGTACTAGGTGCATTTGTAAGCCCAAATGGCATTACTAACCATATAGAGTCCCTCTGTGGTTTTAAAGGCAGACTTCCACTCATCTCCCTCTTTCATCCTAATTTGATAATATCCACTCTTCAGGTCTATTTTAGAAAAGTACTTAGTACCCCCAAGACAATCCATCAAGTCTTCTATTCTAGGAATAGGAAATATATACCTAATTGTTATCCTATTTATTTCCCTAGAGTTAGTCCACATTCTCCACTTACCTCCCTTTTTAGGAGCCAATACCACTGGAACAACACATGGGTTGATGCTCTTTCTTATCAGACCTTGATCCGAAATCTCTTTCAATCTCCTTATTCTACTCTAGTGTCATCTTTTAAGAAGCTTTTTTTGGCAATGATGTCCCTAGCACAAAATAAATCTAATGACTGATTGCCCTTTGTGGAGTTAATTTTGCTGGTGTCCTACCACATATGATTTCCTTAAACTAATCCAACAACTATTTGACTTTTGCAGGCATAGGTGTCTGGTTAGGTGTCTCCTCCTCCTTTGGTTTCACCAAGATAGCATAGCCAAATCCTTCTTCTTCCTTCATGTCGTTTAGGAATTCCTTTCCACTCATTAAAAGAGTATTTGTATCCTTCCTCTCCATTGTATCTTCTTCTATCAAGGAATGTATCTTATAAGTGACTCCATTCTTCTTGAATGAGTACTTATTCTCTTTGCCATGGTGGACTGCTTCTTTTTCATACTTCCATGGTCTTCCAAGCAACATATGGAAAGCATCCATTGGTATCACATCACAAATTATCTTGTCCTCATACTTCCCTATGGTGAAATCAACCCACACTTGTTGATTGACCAATATATTTTGCCCCTTGTTTAACCAATTTACTTTTTAGGGGTAAGCATGAGGTATCTTGTCCAAATTTAACTTCTACACTTCCTCCTTTGAGATCACATTATTTATTGACCTTGAGTCTATAATGACTCTACACACCTTGTCATGTATCTTGCACTTCACCCTAAACATTTCTCTCATTTTCTTATGTTCATCCTTGTTAGGTTCTTTAATCAAGATTCTCCTAAGCATTAAGCTTTCTCCTTTCTTTGAATCAAGACTTAGCTCAAAATTTTTAGTACAGTCTTCTTCTTGCACATATAAAATTTTATTCTCTCCTTGTGAAGATGATAGCTTATTCAGATACCTGTAGGCATGGTGACCCAACTGTCCACAATTATAACACTTCATTGTAGAAAAATGTGAGCTTCTTCCAAAACCACCATATCTACCTCTTCTACCATTGTGAAAGCTTCTCCCTCTGCCATATCCTCCTCTATTTTTTGACTCATTTGTTATCTAAATAAGCTTAGAGTCTCCTCAACCTCTGCTATCATTTCTCCTTCCACTAGAACCTCCTTTATGTCCTCCTCTAGAGTCTCTACCTCTTCCTCTACCCCTAGTGCTTGAATCTTTCTTCTTTCTAAGTTTTTCTTCCACCTTAAGGGCCATTTGAAAACAACCATGGATAGAAGTTAAGGTAAAGAGGCTTAGCTCCTCTTGAATGTTCCACCTAAGTCCATTTAGGTATCTAGCTACCTTGATGCTTTCTATCTCTTGCACTCTGGACCTAAGGCATAATTTTTTAAATTCTTCATTGTAGGATGCCACATCTAAGTCCTTTTGTCTGAGATTCTATCTCTTTTTATGCAGTTGGATGTCATAATCCTCTAGTATGTAATTTTCTTTTACTTTAGTCACCATATCCTTCCAATTTACTATTGGCTTCTTACCTTCTCTCTCTCTTTCCTCTTGTAAGAAATTTCACCATGTTAATGCTTGTCCTCTCAATCTTGATTTAGCTATCTTCACCTTTTGTGCCTTTGTAATCCCATCACACTCAAAGTGATTCTGCATGCCTTCAATCCATTCCATCACTAATTATGAACCCATTTGGCCATTTAATATATTGATTCCTTCTCATGCTTTCCCACTTAGTTCTTTAAGGGCTTTGAGGAAAGGTTCCTCAGGTAATGGTGGGTCTAGTTCAGGTTTTTTCTCCTCTTCAACTTGATTCTTTCCTTTTTCTTTATCCTCTCCTAACTATTCTTTTATTTTTTTTATAGTATCTACAACTTCTTCCAATTTGTGTTTCATCTCCTCCATAGCTTCTTCTAGGAGTCTATTCTTTACTTGTTGTTCTGACAAATCTCTTTCCAACTTTTCATTGGTCACTATGGTTCTCTCACCAATTGACTCACTCACCTCTAACATGCACACTTACTTCCCAAGCCTTTCAATGGCTCTCAGACCACTTTGATGGGAGCTCTAACTCCTAAGAACTTTCTTTCTCTTATTAAGGTCTTTCTTGTGACCTTACTAGGGTACCTCTCTCTACCCTAACTAGAGGACACTCCTATGGTTCCTCTACTCCAAATAGAGCTCTCCACCAACTTCAAACTCTCCTTAATCTTTCTCTTTCAACTATGCATCCATAAGCTCAATTCAAGCAATGATGCTCCCAAACTATCCTTGGAAATATGGATAGAGTTTAAAATGATTTCCCCTTCACCTTCCTTCAATATTTATCCACTTTGATGGATTCTTTCAAGGTTTTCTCATCGAGTTCATACTTTCCTAGATTTTAGGCCTTGTAGAATTTTTAGCCCAATTAGGCCTCCTAAAAGCAGTAATCTTGGAATTAATTCAAACTTCTCTTAACAAACCCCCAAAATATTTGTGGATTATCTCTAAGGACCTCCTAGGATTCAATATTTCCTAGGTCTTAGGTCTCCATAGTGTTCATACATAGGACTTCCACCAAAACCCTTTTTTTAAGGGTTTATAGGGCATGTGGACCAGGCTGGCTTCTTTGGTCTCACTAACAACTTTAATGGATTCCTATGAACTTATCCTTGCAACCACATATCCTTATCACATGCCCCTACACTCTCCCACTCATTATTGTCACAAACCACTCCATTCCACCATGCTTTATGCCTCTGCAACACTGCAATCTCCTAGCCGAATGGCTCTGGACCCGCCTAGGGCTTGCTTGCATAGATACTTCCCCTACTCACATTGAACCAAAAAAAAATATTTACACTACTTACAAGGTGCCCTCCTTGATTCCAAGTGGCCATGCAGAACCAACCATAGGAATTTAAGAAAGGGCCATGTTTACATAACTGCCTCTGTAAAGACCAGCAACACTGGAAAATCAAAGGAATTTACAAAAAAACTAAAGAAAGGTAAAAAATTGCTAATCTACCATCACAAGACTTATCTAAATGAACACCTTCAAACAATTACAACACAAAGATCCACTATTCAATCCATTAAAGTGTGGATGAAGGCATTGTAACTCAAAAATAATCCAAATTCTTGCTTTCTCCAAACTCAATCCATACAATCTGATGTTCAACCCTTCAATTAGGGTTTCTCTAACCTTATATAGGTCATCCCCATGTGTTCAAACCCCAAGGTTTTTATTTGGACCCATTTAATTCTATTTGCAACATTCAAGGAATTGTTGTCATGACAACTTTGCAAAGTTGCAAAGTTGTCATGAGCAACTTTTGCAACTTTGTCTTGTAACTCTTCTAACTTTCTTAAATCGATCCAAAATCACACTATTGGATCCAAAATCATCTAAAAACACCAAAATAAACATTTTCCCTTCATTTTGGGATTTGGGTCATTGTTTGACCACCTTTGACTTTCCTAGTCACCTATTGCAAACTGACTACCTAGGACCCTCTTGGACTAAAACCAAAAACAAAACTTGACAACTCCTATCTACACACACACTTTGGGACTTTATCTCAATCCTTATTTCCCTAGTGGTTGGCTAGAACCACATACAAGCCAAAATTGTCAAAGATCTTCACTCAGACCTTAGGTGCTCCTGCACCAGGAGGGGTGAATTAGTACCCTTAAAAACTTTCAAACAAATCTTTGTAACCAAATGTTATGATATAACCAACTAAGTAGATAAAATTCACCAAATAAGTAATCTCACTACTAAAATTTAAATTCATGTAAAGTAAATAGTACACATACATGAAATTTAAGTATTCATGACACTAGTATTTTGGTGTCATAGAAAACCCCTGTTAGAAGGTAAAAAATGAGGTGGGGATGAGACCCACAAAACTTCACTATTATAGTAAATAAAGTAGCTTGTAAAAGCATACAAATATTGATCACTTATGATGATCTTACCCTGTTAGGAGTAACAATGAGATCAATTAGATCTACCTCATGTGAGGATTTAGAAACACAAAGTATGTGTGCACTCTATTAAGATATTTTTTACAAAGACGGTTAAGTCTAATATGTTAGGAGATTTTGGGGTCTATTAAAATTATTAGAGAGTAAGATAATTGTGATCTGAACAAATTATAATCTCACTATTATGAATACAGATCCTTTAATTTCATATAAAATGTATCACCTTACTCTGAATGATAATACCTTATGCTCTTCTCGATAGCCTTGCCTCTGTTCTGAAAACTGATTACTACAATGTAGTCCTTGTCCTAAAACCCTTGTCTAATCTCTGATGTCCTTAGTATGGCAGCTACTTGATCATTTCTTGATTAACATACACTACAAAATGACATCTTTACATTATATATCAAACTTTATAACCTAATTAGGGTTTTACAATATCATCCATAACCTAAGATCAATGGTGTACATAATTTACCTTGATCATCTAAACTTAGGAGATATAAACAATTAATATTGTGAATTGGTAATTAATTTTCTCCTTGATCATTGTAAACTGTTATCCAGGTCAGCAAAAATTTCTTACCTAGATTGATGTGCCATAACAAACTTTTATGTCACCGCTAGTCTATTCCATAAATACTATATCTTGGTGCTTGGTGTTGTCTGCGTATCTTGGTGCATACTGTGTGCTCGGTGTAGATGGTTGCTCGGTAAATTCTATCTACTCAGTGATCATTGCACTTGGTTAACTTTGTGCATGATCAGTGCACTCGGTTAACTCTATACTTTGGTGAACATACCGACTAGTCTGTCTGTGACTATGTTACCAACTGGGTAATTTAATTCTTGAATACTAATGACAATCTTCAAAGCTCATTTTGAGTAACATTCTCCTTCTTTGGAATTTGTATCAAAAACTTATCATATACAAGTTACTATACTTAGTGACTCCCCCTTTTTACATGCTTGGTATATGCATATGTTCCCCCTATATACATATGTACATATATTTTCCCCTTTTATGAAAATAATGACAAAAGAATAAGCTTACAGCCTGAAAAAATGTTAGGATGGGCCTTCTGAATATTTTCCATTAACTTCTCCCATTCCTCCTTTAGATGCTCTAGGGTCAAAATATCTAGGTTCAGCTGAGCATTCATATCATATATGCTTTTAGTAATTGATAATTCTGGGGTGGCAATAAATTTCCTTTCAATTGTCACATGCTTCTGTATCATAACTAAATGTGGTAGTAACATATCTTGTAGATCGGTTACCTATTCTTTGATTGTGTCCTCTTCCTTCTTCAAATCTAGTCTCAACCACTGCGTTTGTAGAACCTTGGTGTAATGCATCTGCAATGCATGTTTCTCGGTTGAAAGACTGCTAGCACTATATTTTAGATCTTCATCTAATTGCTTCATCTTTTCACTAAGCTTGGTAGAGAAGTGATCTAAAGTGCATAACTTCTATAGAATCTTAAGAGCTTCAGTAATGACAATTTCTAGTCCAGTTACAAGTTATGACAGAGTTACCTTGTTTACTGGGCCACATCTTGGCTGAGCTTCTCATTAAATTTATATTGAATCTTCTTTTCTGCTCGTTCCTCTATCTTCTACTCTGCATCAACATCGGTTCCATTTATAGCCTTAGTGAGTGGGGGCAAGTTTAACAAGTATGGGGTTTGATTCATCAATGATCACATCAGGAACAACTTGCATTAGAATCTCCTTAGTGGTCTCTAGCACCTGTGCACTTTTACGTTCTTGCCTCAACTTATCCTGTGCTTCTTTTCAGGTGTAGAGTTCACCATACCTTGTTAAAGCTTCAGGGTCAAGTGTCTGTGGATCATAATCAAGAATGTCGATGATTTCATCAAGTATCATGGGACCCTTGCTCCCTTTCTTCCTTTTCTTCTTCTTCTCTTTTGTTCTTGATGAAGGAGATAATGTTAATGCTAACTGAGCCTTTTTCTCAGTTTCTTACTTTGTTGGCTTTCTTAGTGTGATGACTTGGGAAGGTTCCTCGGTAGCTGACCTGGTGTGATTAGTAGAAGTGTCTACCTTCATTGTTTCTATTTTACCTTCACCTTTGTCTACTACATCAGTGATGTCTTTAGGTGCATCCACTTGTGTTGTCCCACCACAATGCTCAGTCTCTTTACCCTGTGTATCACCCTTGTCTTCAGTTGTGTCTGTAACCTACTCGGGTGTAGTCTTTTGTGCTTCACTCTCTATCTAAATAGCTTGTACCAAAATAGGCAGCTGGCCTGGTAACATTTCTCGGGCAACCTCTATTGTGTCTTGTTCATCTATGATCATGGTAGCTCTAATTATATCATCTTCTTTAGCCTTATCATCAGGATCACCTTCAGTTATACCATTTATTGTGATCTCTGAATGACTTAAATTAGTCAATAGTGTAGGAATATTGTCTAGTACATTATCAACTGCTACATCATCAATATTGATTGGTTCTATATGTTAGGAATAACAGTCCACAAGACAACTAAGAGGGCGGGTGAATCAGATGTAATATAGATTATTAAACTTTAAACTTTATAAACCAACTCTACAAATGTAAATGATAACACAGTAAATGCCAACACCATAACACAATATTTTTTGTTGAGGAAACCATGTTAAAGGTAAAACCCCAGTGAGAATTAACACCCACAAATAATGTACTGAGATTATAGTATCCCTGTTAAAAGATATTAGCCCTGTTAGGAGCTTGCTACAAAATTACAGTACACAGTCCCTGTTAGGAGATAGACCCTATTAGGAGTCAAATAAAATAGTAGGCTCACTCCCAAGGCACACTTTCCAAAGAAGGTTAAAGCCACCCTCAAGGATTTACAATCTGAATCAAGTGTATAAAGAAAATACACATTCCAGTGAACTTTATGATAGTAATTGTCTTTGCATGGTCAATTCCAATGAAGTATCAACTCTACTTTGTATCCAACAGTCAACAAGCTTTGTAGCTTCCACACTTCTCTATCCTTTTTCCTCTATCATGTCTCTCCACAAGAAATTATCATTCATATGTATCCTCTTACAATAATTCATTAGGTCGGCCAGTTAAACTTCCCTAATATATAATTAACTAGGTCGACCAATTAAGGCTTACCATCATACAAATAATTACATAACCCCTTGCTAAGATACACATGGTATCTATAACAAGTATACATCATTTACAATCCATCACATATACTTCCAGATCCGTAATCCATGCTCATAATTAATTTCACACACTACATGTTTGAAGTCGGCCAGGAAATAGGTCTTCTCTAGAATACACACCACAACTGACATCATCAGTGTCCAAACAACAATTGAACTCAACCCATTACTCTACCATATGTTGGTTTTCCATCAATAAGCTCACAAGTTCTGAAATATCTTTGCCAGAAAGATATACCTAAAACATAGACACATGCTCTGTCTAGAAACATAGTTACAGTCTACAAAATCAATCTTCACCAAATCAACTATAACATCCATAGTATGTAACATAGAGCCAAGCAACCTTAGGAATAATTTCAACACACATCCTTCTACACTATCCATACACTCCTTCTATTTAAGTAGTCATTCTGTCTTCTCCATATAAATATATGTTGACATCAGTAACAAAACATGAATATCAACAGCATGATCAGTAACCAAAACTGATATCATCCAACAATCTCCCCCTTTGGCATTGATGGAAACATATGGGAAAATCCATATGCATCAACCCAAAAGTACTCTCTCTCAATACAATCTTCTCAATATCCTCAACACAAATCTCCCCAAAATAGTAGGGATTTTCAAATAGATTCCTTCCCCCTTTGGCATATATGGAAAAGGGTGCTATAACTCATCTGTAGTATTTTTTAAATCTTCATGTCTAATCAGCTAGGTGAAAGATCACCCAAAATGTATTCCATAGTATTCTCTTGTGATCACTCCCCCTAAGGAGTAGATCCATACATCAAGTCCATAGAATGATATAGCTCTGAGATCCACTGGATTGATGCATATCTGCATCATTTTAGTCTTCACTGGGAGGGGCCATCACCCCAAGCATGCCTCTGAGATATTCAAAAGCATCTTTTGGCAAAGCTTTAGTAAATATATATGCTATTCGTTCCTTGGTCCTAATATACTCTAGTTTAATCTCTTTATCTACTACCTTCTCCCTCAAGAAGTGATACTTGATAGAAATATGTTTAGTCTTTGAGTGCATTATAGGATTCTTTGACATATTCACTATGCTGGTGTTATCATAATGGATAATCACTGGTTCTTTGAAAATCATTCCAATGTCCTTCAACATTTGTTTCATCCAAACAACTTGTGTACAGTTTATTGTAGTAGCAACATACTCTGACTTAGCAATAGATTGAGCAATATAGTTTTGCTTCTTGCTTAACCAAGAAACTAACCTTTTTCCAAGGAAAAATGCACCACCACTTGTACTCTTCTTGTCATCCACATTATCTACCCAATCAGCATTAGTATAAGCCTACAATGTAAAATCATCAGATTTTTCATACCATAATCCATATTCTACTGTTCCTTTCAAATATCTAAAAATTCTTTTCATAGCAGCAAAATGTGTCTCTTTAGGATTTGCCTGATATCTAGCCACAATTCCAACTGCATTGGTAATATCTGGTCTAGTGTGTGTTAGATATTATAGACCTCTTATCATTGATCTGTACTTAGTCTGCACAACACTTTGAGTCTCATCACTTTTAGTCAGTTTGTTCCCTGTCACCATGGATGTACCAATAGGTTTACAATCTTCCATTCCAAATTTCTTCAACATTTCCTTAAGATACTTGGTCTGACATATAAAAATTCCATTCTTACTTTGATGAATTTGCAAACCAAGAAAAAATTTCTTCTCACCAATCATTGACATTTCAAACTCATTTTCCATTTCTTTAGCAAACTTCTTACTCATTTTATCATTGCCTCCAAAAATGATATCATCAACAAAAACTTCTATAATTAAAATTTCACCTTCATTAGTTCTCAAATACAAATTACTGTCTGCATTACCTTTTCTAAAACCAAGATGAAGTAGATGTTTATCTAGTCTTGTATACCATGCCCTTGGTTCTTGTTTCAATCCATATAGTGTCTTCTTCAGTCTGCAAACCATGTTTTCATCATCTGTCAAAGGAAAACCATCAGGTTGCTAAATGTACACTTCTTCTTGTAGATCACCATTCAAGAATGTTGACTTCACATCCATCTAATACACTTTAAAGTCTTTATGTGCAACATAAGCAAGGAATAGTCTCACAGCTTCCAATCTAGCAACAGGTGCAAATGTTTCTTCATTGTTTATGCCTTCTTGTTGTGAGTAGCCTTTACATACCAATCTAGCCTTGTTTCATACCACTGTGCCTTCCTCATCCATCTTGTTTCTGAAAACCCACTTAGTGTCAATCACATTTTTGTTCTTAGGTCTTGGAACCAATTCCCAAGTGTTGTTTTTCTTTATCTATTCTAGTTCTTCTTCCATGGTTTTAGTCCAAGATTCATCTCTACATGCTTCATCAGTAGTCTTTGGTTCAACTTGAGAAATCAAATAGATCTCATCTCTAACTCTAGATCTAGTCATCATGTCTTTTCTTGCACCACCAATAATTTGATCTTCATGATGATGTATCTTGACATACCTTGGTGTCTTTAATGTCTCAGTAGCTTCAGCCTATTCTTCATCTTCAATCTCATTCTCGATCATCAAGGGTCCTTCAGGTTTAGCAACAATTTCTCTTGTTTCTATTATCTAACCAAAATCATATATTCTTTCCTGAATTTGAAACTTTTCATCTATCCTCACATTGGCACTTTCAATCAGTTTCCTCAGTCTCAGATTGAAACATTTATATGGTTTACTCTTAGTGGAATAACCAAGAAAGATTCCTTCATCACTTCTAGCATCAAACTTGCCTATCTCGTGATCTCTCTTGATATAACATTTACTACCAAATATTCTGAAATATTTCACAATAGGTGTATGATCAAACCATAATTCATAGGGAGTTTTATTTGTACCTTCTCTGATCTAAATTTTGTTTAATGTGTACATAGTAGTGCCAACTTCTTCTCTCTAATTAACATGTGACACATTTCCTTCCAGCAAAATAGTCATTGCATCATCTAATATGGTTTTGTTTCTTCGCTCTGCTATCCCATTCTGTTGTGGAGTTCTAGGGGCTAAAGTTTGTCTATGTATTCCATTTTCTTCATAGTATGTATTAAACAGATCTGATGTAAACTCTCCTCCTCTTTCTAATCTCAAACACTTCATCTTTAAACTAGATTCATTCTCAACCTTCACTCTGAATAACTTGAACGTGTCAAATGCTTCAGATTTCTCTCTCAAATATGTAACCCACATCATTCTAGAAAATTCGTCAACAAAAAGTATAAAATACCTTTCACCATAGTATGATCTTGTTCTTATAGGACCACATAGATCTGTATGCACTAGATCCAACTTCCCTTTTTCTGAATAAGATTTTCTTTTGAAAGTGCTTCTATTTTGTTCCCCATCACATATTCTCTACACATAGTTGTAAGATCTAAATTTGGGTTATTCGAAGGATCTCCTAAGTAAGATTTGCATAATGAGAATTGCATAAAGAAAGAGATCCTAAGTCCAATTTCAGTCTTTTACACTTAATTATTATGATAAGAAATGGAGGAAAGCTTGCAAAGAAATAGTGGGATAAGATACCTACCTTGTAACATAGCATATCTGGAAAAACTCATTTTCTAAAGCCTATATTGAGTTTCTGGAAAATCTAAAGTATGATCCAAAACTGGAACGCAGAGATGAACAAAACCCTGAAATATTTTTCCATTTTGATACCATCTTATGAAAAAGGTTGACCTTGACCCACAAATGTCACCCCTGACCCAATAATGTCGACCCTAACCTGCACAGTGTCAACATAAAATCTATTTCCAGATCTCGGTAGTTCACTGAAAAGGGTATCAAATCTGGTCTCAAATTTGCAGTTCTGCACCTGTAACTCCCAAAAATAGCACCTACAAATATCTGAAAAGAGGGGTTTTGCGGTGGCTATATAGGGTTTTTCCTTATTCAAACCCCCATTTTTGTGGTCTCGACCTCCATGAATAGCCAAATATAGAATGTATGTGTGTGTGTATTTCTCTTTTTTAAAAGAGTCTTTAACTATGAAATATCAAGATCTAATCTTCTAGATTAACAATCCTAACATAACATAGAAATGAGAAAGAAATGCATAGATTTGAATATGACAAAGAAAGCATACCAAGCCCCCAAGGCTAAATTATTCCCATCAACTCACAATCCATAATTTCTACCCCATGATAATGTCCTTTGAGTGCTTGAATGTTGAGAATGGTAGATCTCAAGAGAGTGCCTTCTTGCTTCAATGAAGATCCACAAATAGCTTGTCCTCAAAATGCTTGATTGGAATATGATATGTGCTCCTATCTTTTCCTTCTATATCATCCTCTTTCTTGTTTGCATCATCATTTCATCATGTCATCTCTCGATTTTGTTTCATGATCAAATGAAGGCAAAAGAGAGTGTTTATATAGAGATCTCAATATAGGCCTCCTAGGGAAATGCAAGGGACCCAAAATAAAATTTCACCTTGAATCATGGTCCAATAAAAATCACCAACCAATGAGAGAATATATTAATTCAATATCAGAGAAAACACTTCTGCATCCAAACCCGGGGACCTATTTTAAGTTTCGGACCCTGATAAGCTCCAGATTTGAAAGCGGGGACCAACACCCGATAGAGGTCTATGTCAACCTTTCCCTTGACCTAGGTCAAGGTTTATTTTGACCCTAACCTAGGTCAAGGTCAACCTTGACCCTGACCTAGGTTAGGTTCAACCTTGACCATGACCTAAGGTTTTAGGTAGGTCACCAGAAAGTTTCTGAGGGGTTCCCAAGTCAGCTGGGGACCTAGGAAAGTGAGGGAATGTTCCAAAATGTTAAGAAGGCATAGAGGCCTAGAGAGAGAGTAGGATGAGGCCCAAGAGGAACAATACATAGGTCCTACCTAGAGAAAAAAGCCATGGAGAGGGAAACCTAGGAGGATCCACAAGATCCTAACCCTAATTTCACCTAAACATGTATAATCAAGCACAAATGTATCCTAAAAGAAAATATAATATGCAAACATACTAAATGAGGGTTCTAAACTTATCAAAATGGAATTGCTTCCATTTTAAGATGATACATTTAGCCCCCACTTTACCTTAGATATGATACTACATGAATATGCAAGCTAAAGTAAGAAAACATCATAAAGTATAAAAAGGATATAGCCAAGTCCTCAATGCAAAGATCCTACAAGAAACCATTAGTATCCACAACCTATAGCACACAAGGTTAATTAAAATCCATAGAGAACCTAATTCTTACTATGATTATCTTGAGAAGTATATAGAGCTCCTTATGCCCCCCCTTATTTGGCTTACTAATTCATGGAAGGTGAAACAGGGTGATAAGGTGATTTCTATACACTGTATATCTAATTTGTTGAAAAGTCTTTTCCTAAACTAGTTAGAAGGGTCCTAAAACTTCCTAAACTGATTCAAGAGGTTAGGTATCTAAATCATGATTCCAACACTTCTAACAGCATTGAAAACGAAGCTACCGAACTCAAGTTATGATGGAAAGAATAGATGTCTATCTAAATGCATATAAAGGGAAAATTCGAGTTTAACCTAAATAAATTCAAATGAAACCCTAGTAAAACCCTAATTTACTGCCTATAAATAAGAGGAAGAGATACTTACCACCTCATTCTTACCATTTGCAGAGTTTGAAAAAGGAGACAGGATGCCAAAGAGAGAGGAATTTCGAGCGAGCCGCATGGAGGTTTTGAGGGAGCGTCTGGCCAGCAGACAGCCACTGCCCGAGGTAAGTTCCTATCTCTAATGCTTGTGATTGAAAATTTAATGTTTTTACAAGGAAGGTTGACCCTAACCCATAAAGGTCAACCCTGACCCAGTAAGGTCGACCCTGACCCAATAAGGTCGACCCTGATTGGGAAGGTTCTGTCCTTTTTGGGGTGAAGGTCAACCCTGACCCACAAAGGTCGACCCTAACCCAATAAGGTCGACCCTGACTCATAAAGGTTGACCTTGACCAAGTCAAGTGGGTACATTAGATGTTTGATTCAGAAGTACTGATATGATTCATGTTTGTGCTTATAAGATCTCATCCATTTTTGAGAGCATCCCTTCAGAGGGTTACTACTATCTGTCAGAGGGAGCGTCTTTGAGCTACAGTAGGAGGAGATATAGTTATTGAAAGATGTGGGATTGTACTAGGTATAATTCCTACCATAGATAAGGTTCCATCAGTCCATGATATCAACCATGATAGAGAGATGGGATGAGGATACATGTTCCTTCCATCTTTCGTCAGGAGAGATCATGATCATGCTGGAGGATGTGTACAGGATCCTACGACTTCTGATCCGTGGTGAGCCTGTTAGACTAAGAGAACTACAGGGTCCTCCTGAGATTTTTGCAGATATGGAGTATTGTTTGGGATAGGTACCATAGATGAGGACCCAATCAGATCATATTTCTCTAGCAGCCATACTAGTAGGTCTGACACCTTTGGTACGAAGAGTGATGCTATGTATACTTGCTTTGGTTGTAGTGCCCAACACAAAGGGTACAGTATTTTTAGCACCATTCACTCATCTTGTACGTAGGATGGAGAGTGACAGGGTCACAATCTCATGGGGTTGTAGCATGTTGGCTCATCATTATCATGAGTTGAGTCAGTTAGTGTGATACCAACGCAAGAGTCTTACGGTGTGCATCTTGCTACAGGTTTGGATGTTTGAACATTACACATATACACAACCATAGGGCACTCCTATGATGATAGATGTGAGCACACCAAGAGCCTTTGCATATCCACTAGCAGATGTCTAGCAGCATAGAGATATCCTTTTTTGGAGGGTATCTTTGACTGTATACCAAGTATAGATGTGATATGGAGACCTTATTGTCAAATGATAGTGTGACCAGATACCCAACATCAGTTGAGACACTCACAATAGTGCAAGCTGCTAGAAGGTCCTACCAATCATCTTGTGATGTTGTCTACTATGATAGGGTGATGAGACGGTTTGGTTTGATACAGGGGGTCCCTCAGACAGTACCTTGGTATGCATATCCGATGAGATACTATCAGAGACCCAACGCCATACGCCGACCTATAGTAGCCGATATTGTGGATAGTAAGATAGATGAGTCCGAGGATATAGAGGTAGCTCCTGACATATCCTACGCAGGTGTTAGTAGAGATTATATCAGATACTGGAGTTTACAGGGGACCCATCCTATCTTCCCTGATGACTACCCCACATGTGATCAAGGTCCTTCAGAGAGGAACCACCGAGGATATTACATACCAGTAGGAGAGGAGGAGGATCAGAGAGATGAGGAGGAGCCTCCCTTTGAGGGAGATCCTATGGAGGAGGAGAGAGTAGAGGAGAGAGTAGAGGAGATGCCCACAGGTCATAGTACAGAGATTGGTGATCAGCTAGTCTATATTTCTCCCTTGAGATCATGACGACCTCCTCGAGTGCACACAGAGACACAACCACCTAGGCCTAGAAAAAGCGAGCGAGGAAAGATTATTCATTCCATGCCCCCACCATCTAGATCTTTTGGTGATACCCAAGTAGGAGATCCAGGTGTGATATATCTTTTAGAATGTTTTGAATAGATATTTTGTCTAGAAGAAGAATTTAAAGAAGTTTTACATTTTGATTTTTTGTAGGGAGCATAGCATAGTGGAGGAGTTTTGTATATGAGGTTCTAAAGGATACATGTATATCCTACCGACTGTCGGCTAGTGAGAGAGAGTCCCTTATAGGACAAAGGGATCTCGGAAGGCATGCAGATATCTTCCTATGTGTATAGTGAGAATTGAGGTTATGCAAAGAAAGAGAAGAGAAATTAATGGCTAACCTACAAAGAGCCCAAGAGCGTGTCCAGGAGATGATTATATCAAGGAGTCGCACATGAACTACTGTTCTGAGATCCTCAGCCTCACACCATAGATCCGAGAGAGCTGGGAGCCACCGACCTTCAGAGCATAGGGATAGAGATTGATAGATATGGCACATGTGCCACATATGTACCAAACTCAGAAAAAGTTTATTTGTGAAGAAAACTTTATTTTTGAACAATTAGTTCTACAGTTGATTACTTTTATTTTCATTAATGCGCAAAACTTAACAAAAGAAAGAGGAAAGAAAAATATGTATAAATGTATTCTAATTTACATAACTTATAAAATATTTATTCTATAAGGAACACATACATACATAAAGGAAGAATGATGAATTAGGAAAAATAACATTTGAGATGCATAATATTAATAGGTTCCTTAAGAGGAACACCATTCATATCAGCAATTTTATAAGCACCTGAAGTAAAATCCTCAATTACCACAAAGGGTCCAAGCCAATTTGGACTAAATTTTCCTTTCTCACCAGGTAGATCACTCACATTTATTTGGTTTTCATATAAGACTAAATCACCTATCGAGAATGACTATTCAATCACCTTGTGATTATATTATTTCTGAAGTGATTTATGATAGGCCTTAATGTGTTCCAAAGCATTTATTTGTTGTTCATCTAACATTTCTAACTCTTGTGACCGTTGTTCCCAAAAAGTATCTTTGTCAACGACCCCATGAAATGAAACACACAAAGATGGTATTTCTAATTCCAAAGGCATGATAGCGTCAGTGCCATAAACAAGATTATAAGGTGAAGTGCTAGTGGTCGTACGAACACTAGTCCTATAAGCCCACAAGCCATGAGTAAGTTGTGTATGCCAATCTTTCACATGTTTGTTAACTATTTTCTTTAATATTTGTTCAATAACCTTATTCGATGCTTCAGCTTGACCATTAGATTAAGGGTAGTAGGGAGTATAAAATCTATGTTGTATATGATATTTCTCCATGAATTTTGTGACTTCTTTGTTCTTAAAAGATGTACCATTATCTAAAACTATCGTTGAAGGAATACCAAATCGTGTTATAATATGGTTAAGGATGAAATCACAAATAACATCTGTAGTAGTATAATGAAGAGGGATAGCTTCTACCCATTTTTTAAAGTAATATGTAGCCGTGAGAATGTACGTATGTCCTTGAGAAGAAGCCGGTGAGATTTTTCCAATAAGGTCAAAACCCCAAATGCTAAAAGGCCATGGAGAAACTTGATTACGAAGCTCACACACAAGAGCATGAATTAAATTACCATGTTGTTGACACTGAGGACACTTTTTGACAAATGTAAAGGAATCTTTCTCCATTGTTTTCCAGTAGTATCCCATTCTAAGGAGTTTATTAACTAAAGATTTCCCACCAAAATGTCCCCCACAAGAACCAAAATGAGCTTCCACTAAAGCTATAGGTACTTCAGTTTTGTTAAGACATCTTAATAGTAAACCATTATAAGAATGTTTGTAAAGCATTTCCCCTAAAATGATATAGCGGGCTGCAAGCTTTCTAATACGATTACGTGTGTTCCTTGTTGCCGATCCTGGAAAAGTATTATCTTTCAAAAAATGAAAGACATGTGAATACCATTCATCTAAATTCAAGCTACAACAATCAATAGTAACCTTATCAGAAATTGCAGGGAGTTTAAGAGTGTGTATAGTAAATTGAAAGTCTTCATCATTATTCTCAAGAAAAACCAAAGAAGCCACACTTTCCATGGCATCTGCATGTCGATTATCTTTCCTAGGTAAAGTTTGAATTGTGTAAGAAGAGAATTGTGAAAGAATACCCAGAGCCAAATCTTGATATTGTGTCATCTTATCATTCTTAGTTTGATAACCTCCTTTGATTTGTTCCACAATCAATTGTGAATCCCCATAAATTTCTAAGTTTTTAATAAGAAGGGATGAAGTTGTTCATAAGCCAGCTATAAGAGCTTCATACTCTGTAATGTTATTAGTACAAGGAAAAGTTAATTTATATGACATAGGGATAGGTTTCTTTGTAGGAGGGATCAAGATAATGCCCACCCCAAAACCTGTCTTGCACCTAGAACCATCAAAATATAACTCCCAAACATCATCTTGTTTGATTGCAAATATATTCTTATCAGGGAATTCTACTGAGGTAACAGTTGTATTAGAATGAGGACAACGAGCTTCAGCTAAATAATTAGTTAAAGCTTGTCCTTTAATTGACTTTTGAAGGATGAAATTGAGATCAAATTCTGTGAGCAAGATCACCCAATTCGCTAATTGACCGAAGAGATCAGTTTTTGAGAAAAGGTGTTTTAAAGGATCAAATTTAACAATCACATTGACTTTAACATTCAACAAGTAATGTCAGAGTTTTTGACAAGCATAAACTAAAGCCAAGCATTTTCGTTCTAGTTGATTATATCATGTTTCATAGTCCAACAAGGTCTGACTAATATAGTATACTGGTATTTCCTTTCCATCACTATCATGTTGAGCCAATAATGCACTCACAGCATTGGAAGTGGCAGAAGTATATAGATAAAAGGGTTTATTGAATTGAGTAGGTTGTAAGATAGGAGGATTAGCAAGATATTCCTTAAATTTCTCAAAATATTTCTTACATTCCTGGTTCTAAGAAAAAGTGGTATCCTTTCTAAGTAAACAAGTAAAAGGAACAGTCCTATTGGCTAGGTTAGAAACAAAGTGATGAATAGATTATATTTTACCTTGTAAACTGCATAATTGAGAAATATTCTTAGGAGGAGGCATGTTAACAATAGCATCAATCTTCTCAGTATCAACTTCTATGCCTCGCTTAGAAATAATAAATCCTAATAATTTTCCAGAATCAACTCCAAAAGCACATTTCTTAGGATTTAACCTCATGTTTTAACTCCTAATTCTTTCAAATATTTGTCTTAAAATGAACACATGATCTTCTCTCTGTATAGACTTCGCCAAGATATCATCCACATAATCTTCCAAAATCTTATGAATGTAATCATGAAAAATCAAAGTCATGGCACGATGATAAGTGACTCCCACATTTCTTAATCCAAAAGGCATCATGACCCAACAGAATGCCCCCCGAGGTGTAGTAGATGCAATCTTAAGTTGATCCTCAATAGGAATAAAAATTTGGTTATAACCCAAAAATCCATCCATAAAAGATAATAACGCATGACTTGTTGTTGAATCCATAATCATGTCAATATTAGGTAGCGGGAAGTCATCTTTTAAGGATGCTTTATTTAAATCCTGAAAATCAGTGCACATTCTTTTTTTATTTTCTCCCTTAGAAATAGCCACAATATTAGAATTCCATTCAGAATAATCAATAGAGCGGATGAATCTAGCACCTAATAATTTTTCAATTTCAGCTTTTACTAGTAAAGCAATGCCTAGATTCATCTTGTGAATCTTCTATTTCACAGGTTTAACATTGGGTTTAAGGACAATATTATGAGTGACGATCTTGGGATCTATACCTAGCATATCCAAATATGTCCAAGCAAAGATATCCTTATATTCAAGCAAGAGAGAAACCAATTGATCACGTTCATCTTGACTCAAACACTTTCCAATTTTGATTGTTTTCTCAGCATCATTCTCATCCACTTGAATCTCAATGGTCTTAGTTATTAATAAATTACTTTGTATGGGAGAATCCATTGGCAAAGGGGAAATATCTAACTCATCATATTCTCCAAAATAGGCTTCACTATTTAGGCAATATAGCTTTGTCCTTTTATGATGAAATGTAGGTAGATCTTGATAAGCTCCTAAAAAATCAATGAGGGCTTCATCCTCAGGAAAGATGTCCAAACTAGGCTTTTGATCCATGTCAAGGAGAAGCGGATTAACCAATTTCAAATGTCCACCACAAACATGATTAACATTAAGAGGAAATGTCGATGGTTGCCTATAAGGATTGAATCCTAACCCATAAGTATAATCACAACCTTCTTTATCCAGGGGTACTTGTATACCTTGTTCATACTAACCACAACCTTTCCCATTAAATCCTAATTTCTTGATTAAATGATAACCAGAACCATATCTGTCGGCCATATTAGATTGAGTTAAAGGAGCGGCATGTGTCACAATGTCATAGAAATCTAGTTTTATTGTCTCAATTGTTTCATCACGAGAAGTAGCAACAAAGTTACTTTTTAACTCCTTAGAAAGCAGAGAAGGAATAAAAACTTGTTTTTCAAACTCAGTTTGTTCTTTCATGAATTCCAAATCTGAGATTTTATATTCTCCTAGGAAAGTAGGATTAAAATCCAATGTTCCCTAATGATCTTTCGTTAGGGAAGAAGATGGAATCTCATCTTGCTTAACCTCAGGTGGTTGCTCAGGTTTTTTGACTGGTTGTATAGGCTCGGGAACCTTAGCATATTCTGCATTCAGGCAAGGATTTGGTGCATCATCTGCATGTAGTGTGTACATCAAATTGTTATAAATAAACCTAACCTTGCGATGAAGAGTAGAAGGAACCGCATGCATAGTATGTAACCAAGGTCTTCCTAATAAAAGTTTATAATTGAGTGGTCTAGGCATAACATGGATAGGAGTGTAGAGAAGCACAGGACCAACTTTAATAGGTAGCGTAATAATACCCAAAGTTTTCTTTGCAATATTATCAAAACCACGAATAGGAATATTGTTTGGTTGAATAGTTGTAAGATCAGCCTTAATTTCCCTAAGCATATCCATGCTACAAACATTAATCCCAGATCCATTATCAATCAATGTTCTATGAATAATACTCTGATTAATAGAGACAGCAACCATAAGAGCATCATATTGATTATACACCTCAACAATAGGTAAATCATCATCACAAAACACAATAGGATGTACAGAAGGCATAGTATGCATGCACTCCAGAAATGAATTAATGTTCTCTTGATTAGGAGGCATAGCGGGGAGAGTAGATAAATCTTTTTGCAATGCCTCATGATATGTAGCAGAAGTTTGAAGTAATTCCCATAAAGATATCTTAGTCGAAGTAGCATGTAATTGTTCCACTAAATCATATTCTTTAAAGGAAGAAGGTAACCTCGGTTCTTGAGGAAGCACGGGTTGAGGAGGTAAAGTAGCTGGGACAGTAGGTTGGGGATTATTTCACGTGCGATAAGCATGCGAAATAGAGTCTGTGTTATCAAAGAAATCCAGAGGATCTCTGGGTTTACCCTTAATAGTTATTCAAGGACACCCTTTTACCATCATCAAAGGTTTAGGAAATACCATTTTAGGTGTCTCAATGTTGCAAATAGAGGAATATGAGGGTAACCATGCATACACTCTATGGTAAAGGTCAATTGGAGAGGTTGTGGAGGAGGATGAAATAGGAATAGGATCCATTGAGATCTCATTCAAACCATTTGCATTCTCAATTCCATGTACCTCATTAAGGGATCTATCATTTTGTGTAAAAAAATCCTCCTCAAAGTATTCAAAACAAAAATCATACATGTTGAACACAAGGAAACACTACAAGCATGAAAAATGTAAATGTTTTTGTATTTTTAAAGTAATTTTGTGATTTTTTTTTATTTTTTTTGAAATTTCTATGTTCATGCAAGATCTAATATGAAATGTAAATCTAACACCAAAGAAAAGAAAGAGTTTTCTATCGCGGGTTCACCAAATTGTAAGATCTAAATTTGGGTTATTCGAAGGATCTCCTAAGTAAGATTTGCATAATGAGAATTGCATAAAGAAAGAGATCCTAAGTCCAATTTCAGTCTTTTACACTTAATTATTATGATAAGAAAT
>MU226986.1:2131506-2174796 GCA_018584345.1 Thuja plicata | reverse complement strand
TCAGTGTTTGTCTATTAATTACTTTTTAGCAACTTAAGCATTAATCAAACATACATAGAATGAAGCTTAACATAACAACTCATAACACATGATATGATTATGGGGAAACCTTGATCAGAGGAAAACCCTGCTAGGAAATAGTACCCATAAATATTGTACTAAGTATAATGAACTTGTAAGAGTTCCTTTGCCCTGTTAGAAGTAGTCTTTACAATATGAGTACAATGACCTGGTTAAAGGTTAGACCCTGTTAGGAGTCTTTTAAAAAACCCTATTAAAGGTATATGGCTCACTGCCCAATAAGATGAAGGCTACAACCTTCTGAAAGATGATATGCACTATATCAAAATGAACTACTGTGATGACACTGTTGTCTGATCAGTTCTATGTATGCACAAATTATCTTACTCTCTTAAAGAGATATATCATGTATTGACTTCATATTACTGTCCCTCTGTATCTTCCTCTTGTATAATGATTGACACTTCTTTCATATCTTTCCATTACATACTTATATATGCAAATCTGAATAGGCGTGATCCAAAACAAAACACTAGTCAGCCCTAAAAAAAAATATACAATGCTTCCAAACAATTCAGCTTCAAGCGTGTTTACTACAATGTTAATTACATCATTACAAACATATAAAAAAAGGCACTTAGCCATTACATCACAAAATAACACACATTGATCAAATCACTTAGTCGGCTTCCATGCTCTGTCTCCTGGACTGCTGGTCTATTTATCTACTTGTAACTTTGTCGTACTATAGTTCCATACTATGCATGTATGGATGTAGCATGTACACATATCATACAACTTATATCTGAATGCACATAAGCTGAATCAATCTCTTGCACGTGCGTTGATGTGTTGATCGCTGAGTATCTCTGTTCGGCCCTATTTTTCTTATTTAGTCATTTTTTCTTTTATGACAGAAACTAAACATGACTTTGTTGCCATGATGACAACAAAAAATGAGTCATGCATCCTTAGGTAGTCAACTTGCCAACATTTTCATCATCATTTCATCATGTCATCTCCCAATTTTGTTTCATGATCAAATGAAGGCAAAAGAGAGTGTTTATATAGAGATCTCAATATAGGCCTCCTAGAGCAATGCAAGGGACCCAAATTCAAATTTCACCTCGAATCATGGTCCAATCACAATCACTAACCAATGAGGGAATATATTAATTCAAATATCAAAGAAAACACTTCCGCATCCGAACCCGGGGACCTATTTTAAGTTCCAGACCCAGATAAGCTCTAGATTTGAAAGCGGGGACCAACACCTGACAGAGGTCTATTTCAACCTTTCCCTTGACCTATTTCAAGGTCAACTTCAACCCTAACCTAGGTTAGGTTCAACCTTGACCCTAACCTGAGGTTTGAGGCAGGTCACCAGAAAGTTTTTGAGGGGTTCCCAAGTCAACCGGGGACCTAGGAAGGTGAGGGAATGTTCCAGAATGTTAAGAAGGCCTAGAGGCCTAGAGAGAGAGTAGGATGAGGCCCAAGAGGACCAATACATAGGTCCTACCTAGATAAAAGATCCATGGAGAGGGAAACCTAGGAGGATCCACAAGATCCTAACCCTAATTTCACCTAAACATGTATAATCAAGCACAAATGTATCTTAAATACAAATCTAATATGCAAACATACTAAATGAGGGTGCTAAACCTATCAAAAAGGAAGTTCTTCCATTTTAATATTATACAATAGTGTTAGATGGATTTAAAATTCTAGGTAGATCTCTTACTACTTTTGTCATACTTGCCTTCACAATGTTATCAAAATTAACATGACAAAATCTTATGTGCCATAACCAGCTGTCATCAACCTTTGCAATAAAACAAGAAGCTTCAAATGTGTTCAGTTCAAATACATTACCTCTAGATTTAGTACCAGATGCTATCAAGTCTCCTATTTTACTCTTGATAGAACATTTTCCATTGATGAAGTTTGGTTGATAACCCTTGTCCACTAGCTACCCAACACTCAACAAATTATGCTTAAGTCCATCAACAAGTAATACATTGTTAGTGTTAGTCTTTCCATCCAAAGAAATAGATCCAATTCCAATAATAAGTTTAGGAGTATTGTCACTGAATCTAACAACACCACCATCATGTCTTTTCAAACTCACAAACTTGTTTTTATCTCCAGTCATATGATGTGAGCAACCACTATCTATGACCCATTCAAATTTCTATTCAACTCGGGATACTAGGGATTTTTCTTCATGCATAGGTTCATCATCCTTAATAGCAATAAATCCAATTTCATCATAGTCACCATCCTCATCATCAGATATACCCTCACTTGCATAATAAAATTCTTTGTCCTTTGAGAATTTAGATTTGAAAAACTTAGGTTTGTGCTTTGGAATTCTTGTAGGACATCTAGATGCAAAATGACCGATCTTGTTACATGAAAAAAATTTCAAAGGTAATTTTCCCTATAACTTACCCTTACCTCTCTTTTCTCTTCTAGAAATCAGTGCCATGACTTCATCTAGCTTCCTTTCTTCTTCCTATATTTGTTCCCATTCATCGGCATAGGCTCCAAGTTCTTCTCTTAGGTCACTAATGCTTGTGCTTGAATTTCCAAGTAAGATTCTTTTTCTTTTGTGCACAATTGCTTTGAAGGCTGACTCAACCTTAGGTAAAGTGTCTCCTAATTTTGTGGCTTCAAATGTAGTTAGCTTTCCAATCAATATCTCTCTGGTGAAGTTTGGTGTCAAAGGTATGATCTCCTCTATAGCTTGAACCTTGGTTCTATATGCAGGTGTCAAAGATCTAAGTATCTTTGCAATCACTTCTTCCTCACTATAAGTTCCTCTAGAGTTCCTAATATTAGTAACCACTTCAGTAGTTCTCTATCCATATGCTCAAATATTCTCATCTTCTCTCATCTTTAGTGATTCCATCTTTGTCTTCCAGTTCTGTAACTTTTCTTTCTTTGTAAACTTGTCTCCAACATATAGTGTCTCTAGTCTTGTCCATATTTCATGTGCAGAGTCCAATTCCTTTACTTTAGTAAATTCTCCTTCTGATAATGCGCTGATCAAGGATTCCCTTGCAACCATATTGCATGAAAATAACTTCTTTTCATCTTCAGTGGCTTTCTCTAATTCATCCTCAGTCGCTAGATTTTCTTTCTTCTTTGTTATCATCCAGTAATCAATTCCAGACATAGCAAATGTGTTCTCATCTTGTTCTGCCCACTGTCAAAGTTTTCAGGATCAAACTTTGGACTATCCTTCCTATAGTAAGTCACCTTCAAGATCACCTCAAGCTGTTAAACTTTATTTCTGAGGACCAATAGCTTTGATGCCAATTATTAGGAATCACAGTCCACAAGACAATTGAGAGGGGGGGTGAATCAGTTGTAATATAGATTATTAAAATTTAAACTTTATAAACCAAATCTGCAAATGTAAATGATAACACAGTAAATGCCAACAACATAACACAATATTTTTTGTCGAGGAAACCCTGTAAAAGGTAAAACCCCGGTGGGAATTAACACCCACAAATAATGTACTGAGAGTATAGTATCCATATTAAAAGATATTAGTCATGTTAGGAGCTTGTTACAACATTACAGTACATAGTCTCTGTTAGGAGACAGACCCTGTTAGGAGTCAAAGAAAATAGTAGGCTCACTGCCAAGGCACACTACCCAAAGAAGGTTAAAGCCACCCTCAAGGATTTATAATCCGAATCAAGTGTATAAAAAAAATACACATCCCAGCGAACTATCTGATAGCAACTGTCTTTGCATGGTTAGTTCCAATGAAGTATCAACTCTTCTTTGTATCCAGCAGTCAACAAGCTTCGTAGCTTCCACACTTCTCTGTTGTTTTTCCTCTATCACACTTCTCCACAAGAAATTATCATTCATATATATCCTCTTACAATAATTTATTAGGTTAGCTAGTTAATCTTTCCTAATACATAATTAACTAGGTCGGCCAATTAAGGCTTACCATCATAAAAATAATTACATAACCCCTTGCTAAGATACACATGGTATCTATAGCAAGTATACATCATTTACAATCCATCATATATACTTCCAGATCTATAATCCATGCTCATAATTAATTTCACACGCTACATGTCTGAAGTCGGCCAGGAAATAGGTCTTCTCCAGAATACACACCACAGCTGACGTCATCAGTGTCCACCCAACAATCGAACTCAACCCATTACTTCACCATATGTCAGCTATCCATTAGTAAGCTTGTAATTTTTTGAAATATCTTCACTAGAAAGATATACCCAAAACATAGAGACCTACTCTATCTAGAAACACAGTTACAGTCTAGAAAACCAGTCTTCACCAAATCAACTGTAACATCCATAGTATGTAACATAGAGCCAAGTGACCTTAGGAATAAGGTCAGCACACATCCTTCTGTATAAATCCAACTTCAATTGTTCTCAATCATTTGTACAGTGTCCATACACTCATTCCAGTTAAGTAGCCAGTCTATCTTCTCCATAGAAATATATGTTGACATCAGTGACAAAACATGAATATCAACAGCATGATCAGTAACCAAAATTGATATCATCCAACACTATGCTCAGTCTATGTTCCTTGGTTTTTACTAGAGATACAACATCTTTTACTTCCTTAGTTTCCTCTGGTGGAATGAGCAGAACGTTCCAAATCCCGGTGCTCTCTTCATTCACTTCCTTCATATTCCCTTGAAGAATGTTCAATGTTCATGCTTTCTTGGGAAATTTCTTGGCATATTGTTGCATGATATCATCAATCTCTTCCACTTTGAATTCATCCTTAAGTAGAGTGAGAGTTTCCTCTCTCATTTGTTTCTTAGTGTTGAGTGCATATGTCCATCTGGCTGATATTTTATCATACAATTCTTGTGGGATGTAATTATAAAATTCAATAGGAACACGTTTGAAATTTATCATCATACCTATGATAGCTTCTTCAATCTTTTTATGATTCTCGATAGTCATATCTGCATATGAGTGTACCTTAGGATGAGCTAACCATCTGGTTGTTATGATTTCCTCTACAATTTTATCAATAGTCTTCAGTGCCTTGTTCTGCACAACCTTAAATTATTTAGTGTTATTGTTAGAATCATCATTTTCATCCTTATTCCTTATGTATTTATTTCGCTGTCTTGGTGTTGTGGTCTTTGGTTTCCTTGTTTGATATGTGAATTTTAGTGATGGCATGGTTATCTTTGCAATGCCTTTCTTTAAAGGTGGTGAATCTGTTGTCATTGATATTTATCTTGTCCGTGGTAGAGAATCATTCTTTTTTCCTTTTCCCTTTTTGTCCTTAGGTGCCTCTAATTGTGCTTCATCAGACTTGGTGGCATCAACATCTTGTTTTGATTCTTCATCTTTGCCGACTGAAGTATGCTCCTTGGTATCTTCAACTGACTTATCCAGTTCTTCATCAGTGATAGCAAACTTTATCTTTAAATTTTTAACAATCTTAGTCTTCTTCCTACTTATCATCTCAACTTGCAATCCAAATGATATTCTCATCTTTTCTTCTTCATATGTGCCAAATCTCATGGCAGATTTTTCAACTAGTTCATTTAATAACTTCTCTATAGCATCAGAAGAAATGTCAAAGTTGCGTTCATATTCCATCAGAGGTAGCCATGTTATCCTTGGTTATACTGCTTTGATAAGATTAGTATCTGTGTCAACTACAAAATAGATTTCATCCTTATATTTTTCTACTAACTACATTGGAATTCATGTTATCTTTTCCATCCTAGCTTTAAACTTTGTAAATTGTTCATTCGTGACATGTTCAAAGTTTGTCCCCAAATTTTGTAATGAAGTCACCAATTTGCAATGTAATCGGTCAATTTGTCTTCCATTTAACATTACTGACAGAGGGAAAAAAGTTATGTAGGTATAAGAATGTGAAAAGTAGTGGAGAACCAAACTTATAAGTGTTTGATCATACTAATCAGATAGTTCTCATGTTCTCTTCAAGTTTTCTCTGCAACAGCTTAGCTAGGTTAAGTTGTAAACCTTTCTTTAAAATCTTGTATGCAATGTCAACAGCTCCACATGCAACGTTGTTTGGTCTGCTCAACTGGAAGATCTTGTAGCCAATAACATATGCACCAAACCTAAGTTTAGGATCACTGATGGAGTTGATCTTTATACCTCTACCATCCCACTTGGCTCCTATAAGCTTTTCAATCTCGGTTCTGGGTGGGTGCCTTAGGGATTTTGATTTGTCAGATGTGGGGTACCTAGTTACTGTGTGAATCACATCTTTACTTATCCTTTTTGGTTCATCCATCTAGAGCATCCCATCATGTACCTTGCTTAATACAATGCAAATCCATTCAGTTTGGAATATCTTTAGGAAATTTAGGGCATTGATTAACCCTTTGACCTCTAGATGTTTGTGATCATCTTTTAGTTTTCCATCTATGCAAAGTGACAGGTATGTGACATGATCTCAAAATCCCATATTTCAACTATCTTATAGTGAATGTATGTATGCACATCTTGAACTAACAGAATCCTAGGTGGTCTCGATGAAAATGCACCTTTGTCATTGGGTTGGGCTGCAACCTAAGGATGAATCTTGTAGTTTGGTTCTGTGCAAGTGGAGTTCTTGACAAGAATAACCTTTTTCTCTTTCTCCATCTTTTCCTTCATAGTTCAAGATGAGGACATCATTGATTTTGAATTTAGGGCTTCCATGAAAGTTCTCAAAATGACTTGGTAAGTGCAAATATGTACTATCTAACCTCTTTGCTGCTCGAAACATACTCAGAATCTTTGCAAAATCCATGAAATATTTTGCTGAGAATTTACTCTATATTTATCTACTTTGCTCTATGATCGTTGTGTGAACATATGAGTTCACAACCCTTGAATTTATAGCAAATAAATTTAGTTTGTGCAATAAATTCTCATCACCAACCACTCGGTCGACAAACATTATGCTCAGTTAACATTGACAATACTTCAGCTCGGTGAGTATACCAAATGCTTGGTTGCCTTAGAAACTTCATTGTCTCACACATATTCACCAACTGGCATCACTAACTCGGTACATATTAACCGACTCAACTGGATCAAAGTAATCAAAAATATAATACCATAGTGCATCTCAATTAATATTAATTTGGCATTTGTACAGTGAATACAGGAACTGATGTAAGATGTAGCTTTTCAAAACATAGTTCCATACCTGCTTGTATTGCTCAGGTGGAGATGGTGGAACCATCTAATCCATCAGATGAGGTGTCACCAACTATTGTTCTTGGCCCTGCATTATCATTTGATTCTCTTTTCCATGTTTGATTTCTAATCCTCATGATTTCTTCTATTGTATTTCCATTTCCATAAGTATTTATTATGTCTGCATAATCTCTTCTTAAATGACCAACTTTGTGATAGTGTGAACATGCCATTCCAGAGTTTGATCAATTCCTAGACTTATTTTTCCATTGTCTCATGTAATCTACTGCTATATGTCCATATTTACCACATGCTATGCAACTATCCCAAGAGTTATAATCCCATGAATAAGCATTACCTTATCTTCTCGATTGTTTTACCTTTTCTTGTCCTTTAGGTTTCCAGATTTGCTTTGTATTATTCCTGCATGCTTGTGATGTCTGACCATGCATGTTGCAATTTTGACAATATATATCCATGTATGGTTTCTTTTATGGTTTTTTCAACTTGGATTTTCATTCATGTGCTTGATTTCCATGCTTATTACAGTTATAGCAAATTACCATTAAAGTTAGGAGAGTTTATAGAAATACCTTTTGATTTGCTCCTACGGATGTTTGATGTGTGGCCTGGTTTTCCACAATGATGGAAAGAGGGCTTCTTAGGCTTAGGATTTGAGTATACATTCCTCTTTTAAGCTTGATTTGATGATTCTCCTTGCTCGGTATACCCCAATCTGGTATTGATGTTCAATCTTCTTTGATTGTTCAGAAATTCATCCATCTTTTTAGTACTTTATTCATATTGCTTTATCACTTCATTATGTTGTTGCAAAATCTTCAATTCATTTCTCAATTTTTCATTCTCTTCTTTCAATACACCAATATCTTCTAGTTTTCTAGCAAGCTCAGGATTCACTCAGTTTGCCTCATGACTCATATCAACTACTTGATTGGTGATCTCAAAGTAATGTTCAGTAAGTCTCAATATCTCAAATTCTTTTTCTTGTAACTTTTCAGTCATTTTTCTTCTATCATCAATAACCATGTTTCTATCTTGTTTATCTTTATTTTCATCATTCAAGACTTCAACCATTGTAACTATTTGTGTATCTTGACTTATTTGTAGTGCTTTCACTTGTTTAGTAAGTTGTTGATTGTTCTCAAATAGCTTTGATATGATTCCTTTAGATGCATGCGATATGCTACTAGATTCAGATCCAGATGTGTCAAATGCATCATGAATCTCTTGTTCCTGATAATCAGTCTCACCACAATGAAGCTTCATGTCCTTTCTCTTAATCAACATCTCCTTGAGTTTCTCTTTGGCTTCTTTGTATTTTTCGGCATAGATCAACAACTGCAATTTCTAATTTTCAATAGTTTTATCAAGTGTATAACTTTCCATTGTAAGATATTTTCTCTTTAATGATTAAACTTTCTAAACAAAAGAACTAGCTCTAATACCAATTGTTGGGATAATAGAAAGGTGTAACTGAGAGGGGAGGGGTGAATCAGTACCCTTAAAAACTTTTAAACAAATCTTTGTAACCAAATGTTCTGATATAACCGACTGAGTAGATAACATTCACCAAACATGTAATGTCACTGCTAGAATGTAAATGCATGTAAAGTAAACAAAACACATACATGAAATTTAAGTACTCATGATACTAGTATTTTGGTATCGCAGAAAACCCCTATTATAAGGTAAAAACTGTAGTGGGGATGAGACCCACAAAAATTCACTACTGCAGTAAATAAAGTAGCATGTTAAAACTTACAAAGATTGATCACTTCTGATGATATTACCCTGTTAGGAGTAACAATGATCGATTATACCTACCTCATGTGAGGATTTAGAAATACAAAGTATGTGTGCACTCTGCTAAGATATTTGTACAAAGACGCTTAAGTCTACTCTGTTAGGAGATTTTGGGGTCTATTACAATTGTTAGAGAGTAACAAAATTGTGATCTGAACAAATTATAATCTCACTACTGTGAATACAAATCCTTTAAGTGCATATAAAATGTATCACCTCACTCTGAATGATAATACCTTATGCTTTGCTTAGTAGCCTTGCCTCTATTCTGAAAACTGATTACTGCAATGTGGTCCTTGTCCTAAAACCCTTGTCTAATCTCTAATATTCATAGTATGGCAGCTACTTAATCATTTCTTGATCAACATACATTGCAAAATGACATATTTACATTATATATCAAACTTTATGACGTAATTGGGGTTTTACAATATCATCCATAACCTAAGATCAAGGGTGTACATAATTTACCTTGATCATCTAAACATAGGAGATATAAACAATTAATGTTCTCCTCGATCATTGTAAACCGTTATCCAGGTCAAAAAAAATTTGTTACCTAGATTGATTTGCCATAACAAACTTTTATGTGACTGCTAGTCTACTCAGTAAATACTGTATCTTGGTGCTCAGTGTAGACTGCTACTTGGTAAAGTCTATCTGCTCCATGATTGTTGCACTTGGTTAACTCTGTGCGTGATCGGTGCACTCAGTTAACTCTGTACTTTGGTTATCATCCTGACTAGTCTATCTATGACTCTATTACTGACTAGGTAATTGAATGTTTGAATACTAATGAAAATATTCAAAGCTCATTTTGAGTAACACATCTAAACATAGGAGATATAAACAATTAATTTTGTCAATCCGTAATTAATTTTCTCCTCAATCATTTTAAACCATTCTCTAGGTCCGCAAAAATTTGTTACCTAGATTGATGTGCCAAAACAAACTTGTATGTAACCTCTGGTCCACTCGGTAAATGTTGTCTCTGGATGCTTGTTGTTCTCTATGTGTTGGTTATACTATGTATCTCAGTGTATTTTTCTACTCGGTAAAGTTTGTTTGTTTGGTAGTCACTACACTCGATTAACTCTGTGCATGATAAGTGCTCTCCATTAACTCTGCACTTCCATGATTATACCGACTGGACTGTCTATGACTATGTTAGCGACTATCTATTTGAGTGCTTGGATACTAATTACAACCTTCAAAGCTCATTTGGAGTAACAATCCTAGCCTATTTCAACTCATTGAATACAAGTGAAAGGTTAGAATGCAATAATACTCTTTGGAGTTTTAAAGATACCTAGGTCATTTAAGTCACATGCACTTGTTTTGTGATGTTGCGATGTATCAATAACTAGGTTGAATGAAGATTAGTTTGAAAACTATAGTGACTCGTTGTTTGGTTTGATTAATTTTTATTGGGTTGATTAAATTATTTATATTTTTTTGCTTCTTACATGTATCCATCTAGTATATTTATGAGTTGTTGTAAGCAAAATTAAACTGTGAGCAGAGTTATGTTTAATTGAAAGAGAAAACTCTAGAAAAAATAGATTCAGGGTAGCTCTTTACAATTACAGTGTGACTTTTATTTCAGAATAGTCTGGTTTAGACTACAAAATAGGGCCACATATGATTACTTAAGTTGTGGTTCAAACTTTTGATGTGGTTGTTGGTTATTTGCAAAATCTGCAGCATATATGTAGTTGCTTTGTCATTACAATTTGGATTCTATATTTCTACCTGTATGTTGTTGTTTGGGATTGTGGTTGCAAAAATTCTAAGAGTTAAAAATGAAGACAATGGAAAATTTGAAATTTTTTTTTTCTCAAAAGAATTTAATGACACCTTTAATGGTGAACGGTTAAGAGACTTGCAGAAATAAAAATAAATAGGGAATGGGCTCTATATAATTGGATTACAATTGGAATTAGTGAAATCTCTGGATGGTCTCCTTTTTAAGTTGTGTTGGTACTCAAATCAAGAGATTGGATTTCCTATGGACTTGCCAATCCAATGCTGGGAAACCCAAGTGATTTGGCCAACTAACAAGATTCAACCAAGGCAAGGTTGAACCCTCTGCAATTTTGGCTCTGCAGAACCAAGGCTGGTAGGCCTATACCTTAAAATTATCATTCAAGTTTTAAGGCTTTTTATAGAAGATATAATACACCTCGAACCCTCTCTCTCAAGTATGGCAAGGCACTTGAAAGAAATCTAACTGAAAAGCAATATATCATTAAACTGAAATACTTTGAGTAATTGAAAGAATGTTTCGTAAATATGTATGTAAATTGAAATATACAGATAGATGAGATATCACAAAACTATAAAAAATGAATTGAATAACTATAATCCAAATAATTATTAGACCAGTGCCTTATTCTATCACTGGCAATAGAGTCAAAATCATCCCAACCCTATGTACAACCTCAGAGACAGATTGTAAGAAACATATCACTTCAAAGGCATTATGATGAGCATGTATCTTAAGACAAATCCACAGCTATCTCAATTGAGTTTAACTCCTCAAATGACAGACTGATTGATTGTGGCCACAATCAATTGCATTTAACCATGCAAGATGAAAAGACCAATTGATAATGAAAGTTGTAAATTAAATAAATTAAGTATGCAACATCAAACTATCACTTTGAAGAAAATCTAAAGATTTTATCCAAGGGACAAATCGAAAATGAATTTGAGTCAATTCCCACAAATGAAAGAAAAAAGCACTTATCTTTATTGATTTTGAAAAAATAGTACATCCAGGTCCATGTTACACTTGTTTATTAAAAACTATCCAAATATGTGAAATTGTATTATATTGTATTGTCTTGTCTCTTTACATTTTACATTATGTATGTGTGTGTGTGTGTGTGTGTGTGTGTGTGTGTGTGTGTGTGTTTGTGTGTGTGTGTGTGTGTGTGTGTGTGTGTGTGTGTGTGTGTGTTTGAGTGTCTTTCACACCTCTTTAGGGTGAAAAGACACAACCCTTATTACAAATTATTTTGAAAAAATAATAAACTAACTAAAAAATAACTACCTAACTTTTGGATTTGGCTTTGGTCAAAAATCGAAGACACCTCATGAAAAGCTAATATTTCTTTTGGAGATATTAAATTTGATTTCCCAAACTGGGACATTTTTAGATTTTTAAAATTCGACTATCTTCAGCCTCTATCAGCATCATCTTTGTAGCAGGTCAAAATTACAACATTTTCTGAAGGCTTCGATTAGTTAGTTCTATTTATTTGTGTCATAAACTTCCTTCCTTTGATTTTTTTAGTATGGAGAAACTTTATTCTTGATAATAGATTGAGACTTCTAAATTCTCAAAATTTAGGGTACACCAGTGCCTCTTTCTGGGGATATATGCTCCCTGTGAGCATAGCAAGATTCTAGCTATCTCTGGAGAAGAAGACCAAGTATCCACACTTAATCTGATGCAAAGTGAAATTGGGTGGCCCTAGGCCCCCAAAATAAGTGAACATTGCTCCTTTCCTCTATCGAACACATAATTTTGATCATGTAATACTTTAGATCTCACGAATATGATGCCACCATTCTCATGGACAACATTCATTTCTTTATTAACACGCTTTGACTTTTGTTTACCCATAGAAAAGTTAGCAGGTGCACTATAGTCCTTGCTAAATATAAGATCCCCATGCATTTGATCAACCCTACAAGTAACTAGATTAAGCTCTTCTTCTTGGATGCCTTTACGTACACAATCTTCCCTATACTCAAAATGTTGTTTCTCTTCACAAAAAGGATTTGGAGATAACTCACATTCATGAACTTCCTTCTTATCAAGAATTTGATCAGATAGGACACTCAGATAATTTTCAGAACTAATCTTCAACACATTCTCCTCATTATGTTTGTTTGATTCCATCTCATCTTCACATGTTTGATACAACTTCTGCTCATAGGATGAAATAATGCATGTCTCACTTTCTGAATAAACTTCCCCATACATATTTTGAGTTTCATCATCTTTAAAATAATAACTAGGCCAACTTTCTTAATCATGATGTTTATGGACTTGATTGCATAGAAAATATTCTTTAAATAATGGATTCAAGGATATAGAGAACTCAGGCATATCTCCATGATAGATTTCATCTGAAACTTCTTCGTGTTCATATGTTGTATGTTGTTCTATTTTATCTCCGTTATTTGATTCCTGAAATTTATCATCTTCTTCATCTAGTACCCCCTGAGTATGTACTGATCCATCAGCTTGCTTATCATGGTGCATTGAGAAAAAAAATTGACCACTCTTCTCAACATGTTTTTGATATTCCATGTCTAGTAAATATGAGATTTCTTTTGTACTAAGAAGATATTCTTCCTCATCGTCATGGTCATTGATACCTATTTCCATGCAAATCTCTCTACATACAGATTCTTCTTCAATCCGATCCAAATTTTTCTCCTCCATGTCATCACAAGTATTATTATGGTTCTCAATAATGGATGCTTCTTTATCTTCTTTATGACTAGTGCACTCATCTTCCTCACCAAGATAATCATCAAGCACAAGGCCTCGTTCAATCTGAGCATAAGCCTCCCTTTTTCTGTCTTCATCATCTTCTTCTAATATATGCGCAAGGGACTTTACAGAAGGATCATCTAATGTGATTCCCAATTTTTTGACCTTTCTCATGATTTTTTTTTGTGAAGGCATAATGTTTGAAGGCATTTCTCAAAGAATGTTCACCATTCTTATTAGCAAATGTGTAGAAGACTCCCCTTCGAATCTATCCAAGCTAAAAAATGCATCAAGTGGAGACATACTAGGATCCTCTTTCATGCTGCAACTTTGGTCTTCATACTGTTCATAGCACATGTTGTCTTATTCACCATTGGCATCATGAAACGTATAAAGAAACCATTGCACAAAATGTCTCCATGATGAGATAGACTGGGTAGGTAATGATTCATATTCTTCTTGTGCATTATTTTTTAATGACCATGCAAAAATATTCATGGCATCATCTTCTGTATGGACCTCATAATTATCAACGAATATATGAAAAGCATCCAAATGATCAAGAGATGTTTCATTATAATCTCCATAAAATTCAGGAACCCTCTGTGAAAGTTGTGAAAACAATTCATTAGAATTACATTGAAACTTTCTAAGATCCAAAGGCCTGATATAAACGGGAATCAAAAACCTTTTGAACAAAATTTTAAACATTATGTAATAGATCTTCTATTACTAATTAAAGGACAAATACTCATCCCTTCCAAGCTATCTCCCTCGGTGGAGAAATTAAAAATTTCTGACATATAGGGTCGCCACCTTTTTATCTCCTTTTGAGTCTTTTCCCTCAGTAGAGTCACTGACTAAAATAATTTATTAAATAGATTAACCACCTTCTTATCAGAAGGAAAATACTTACTGTCTTCTTAGTTCTTTTCTCCTATTAGAGTCTTAAATATATCACCAGAGCTTCCAGGTAAAACACAAAAATGTTCTTTTGAACATCTCCCCAAAAGAGTCACCAATCTGTTGGTGCTCAAATCAACTGATTGGATTTCCTATAGAATTTACAATCCAATGTTGGGTAACCCAAGTGATTTGGCCAACTAAAAAGATTCAACCAAGGCAATGTTGAACCCTCTACAATTCTGGCTTTGCAGAACCAAAGCTTGTAGACCTATACCTTAAACTTATCCTTCAATTCTTAAGGCTTTTTATGGAAAATAGAATACACCTCAAACCCTCTTTCTCAAGTATGGCAAGGCACTTGAAAGAAATATAACTGAAAAAAAAAATATCATAAACTGTAAACTAAAATACTTTGAGTAATTGAAAGAATGTTTAGTAAATATGTATGTAAATTGAAATGAACATATAGATAAGATATCACAAAACTATAAACAATGAAATGAATAACTATAATCCAAATAATGATTAGACCAGTGCCTTATTCTATCATAGGCAATAGATTCAAAATCATCCCAACCCTATGTACAACCTCATAGACACTTTGCAAGAAACATATCACTTTAAAGGTGTTATGATGAGCATGTATCTTAAGACAAATCCACAGCTATCTGAATTGAGTTTAACTCCTCAAATGATAGACTGATTGATTGTGGCCACAATCAATTGAATTTAACCATGCAAGATGAAAAGACCAATTGATAATGAAATCTCTAAATTAAATAAATTAATTATGCAACATCAAACTATCACTTTGAAGAAAATCTAAAGATTTTATCCAAGGGACTAATTGAAAATGAAGTTGAGACAATTCCCAAAGATGAAAGAAAAAAGCACTTATCTTTGTTGATAGTACATCCAGGTCCATGTTACACTTGTTGATTAAAAACTATCCAAATATGTGAAATTGTATTATATTGTATTGTATTGTCTCTTTTCATTTTACATTATGTATATATATGTGTTTGAGTGGCTTTCACACCTCTTTAGGGTGAAAAGACACAACCCTTATTACAAATTATTTTGAAAAAACAATAAACTAACTAAAAAATAACTACCTAACTTTCGGATTTGGCTTTGGTCAAAAATCCAAAACACCTCATGAAAAGCTAATATTTCTGTTGGAGATAGTAAATTTGATTTCCCAAACTGGGACATTTTTAGATGTTTAAAATTTTACCATCTTCAGCCTCTGTCAGCATCATCTTTGTAGCAGGTCAAAATTCCAACATTTCTGAAGGCTTCGATTAGTTAGTTCTATTTATTTTTGTCATAAAGCTTCCTTCCTTTGATTTTTTAAGTATGGAGAAACTTGATTCTTGATAATGGATTAGGACTTATAAATTCTCAAAATTTAGGGTACCACCAAGTTGGAAGAATTAGATTCATATTTATCTAGAGTAGACCAGTCAGATTGGATGCTTCTGAATTGGGCTTTGCAGCCCTTAATGGTTTCTTTAGTCCAACAAGGGTTATTAGAACATCTACATGAAGATGTGAGCCTAATAGTTGCTTCTTGTCATAGTGAAATCATAAGAGTAATAGCTCCTATTGTACCTTATAATGATGACATAGTAATGAAGTTTCTACAGTTGATTGTTGAGAGTTGGCATGGATTACATGATGTCAAAGCCCCCACCTTTGGTAAGAGGGATAAGATTCTAGAAATTGTGGCAAGAGCTAGGTCATTCATCATTATGTTGGATCTTAGATGTGATAAATTGATTCTTCAAATGTTTCAATGTTTCTTAATTGAATTTAGGAAGCATCATCTAGACAATGTGAGGGATTGCATAAAAACTATCATGTCTTTAATCTTAGATGAGGATGATGACATGTGTAAGCAGTTACAATCAGATTTGTTGGAAATTTGGAAAGGATAACATAACATCTCACACATGGCATATGAGTTCTCAATTTAATTGGTTGAGTGTAAGGTTGAAAGGTTCAAGGAGTTTATGACTGAAAATGAGCTAATATCAATAGGCATACAGGTTGTGGGATCTCAAAAATGAGCAAGAAACCAATTGATAAGAGAGAATATTTGTTTTACATGCTAAGAGACCTAGTCACTTGAACATGTTTGTGGTATTATTCAAGGAGAAGATATATTTCAGCCAAGTGGTGATAAAAATGCATCTTTGGATTCATCTCTTACAAGGCATGATGAAGGCACAAAGGAAAATAGTTACCAATCATCGGAGGTGGTTAATGTGGAGAAAGAATCAACCATCACAGGTTAGGAGTATTTAGAACTATTTGTTGGTGACTTAGAGATTTGCATTGATAGAACATATGAAGAAAAAAGGTTTGTTGATAAATCCCCACATGAAGATTGCAAATAACCAACTATAGAAGCAACTAAGGGTGGTGGTAATGTTGCTCCCTTAGTTGAAGACAAATAGAAAACTTGACAGGTGACAACCCATATTCCTTTGAATTTGGATAGAAACCTTTATCACCACATGATTTGATGGACACATTATTGGTTATAGAAGAGAAGCTTGTACAAGTGTTAACAAGGGCAGATGATTCTTACACATTCATTCAAGATCTTATGTAGAAGACCAAACTGGATGAGATGCAAAAAGGGATTTCATGTGGTGTTACTAGTTCTCAATTGCACACCATCAAAGAAGCATTTAAAAAGAATGAAATTGGACTACTTGCAGCTGTTAATGGATAATGATCTTGACATAAAATTTGGGGAAGGAAAATAAAATGAGGTTGGTGATCTTTGTTACTAGCTTAGCATAGTCCATTTCTCTCTATACCAATCAGAAAATCAGTTTGATTCATATACAAACAAAGGTCTAGAAATTGGCACAAGGGAGATGGAGATAAAACAAATAGCATAGGGTGTTGATGAAATTTTGAGGGAAGAAATGGGAGACAATTTTATCAGCAAAATATATACTAGAGACATCCAAAATATTGATGAATGGACCAAAAATTTCAACAAAGAAATATCTTGCAGCCATGTGACATATTATGAAGGAAATGTAAGTGATGCATCGCCACCTTTGATCACTTGGGAAAGACATATGGCAAGGCAAGATATAGTGATTTGTGATGAATCCAAAGAAAGTCTAGAAGGGGAGTCTAAACTTCTGATTTGGGACAGCAAAATTTTATCTTCACATTCACATAAAATTGTAGCTTTAACACATAGAAATGAATATTATCAGGGGTCTACAAGTGTTGGTAATCTTAGTACAAGTATTGGTCATAATATCTTCAGTGAAAAGGTGTTTGAAATCAATGAACATATGACACAAGGGAAAAACTAGAATTCTGATTTTTATATCAGCAGTTATATACCTTCACAATTAATGTCATGAGGATAAAGATGAACCAAGTGAAAATAGTTCTAAAGTTCCACTTCATGGTGATCTTTTCAGTACTGGAGATGTTGGTTTAATTGGTGGCACTTGTAGTGAATCATATTTTCAGAGTTTTCTTTGAGGATTAATGAAGGCTCCTACAACTCATCTATAGATTTTCCAGTAAGTTCTTATGATATGGTCATTGTGTACTTATTGATTGGTGATTTTATCTTCACCTATACTTCAGTTATTAGTAGCTCGTATGCTTGGTCTTCTACTATATTTTTAGAATTGGCATAGTCTAAAATGGGTATTGATTTGTATACATATTTGTGGAGATATCTTTACTTAAGGTATATCCCATATGAATTTATCATCTTTCCTGTACAGGGGAATGGTGACAACATTTTTATCATTCTTATAAATGACCCAGATTATAGCAGCAACATGTAGTGGTTTTATGAGTTGATCTTTGAACATATTGGAGATAATTTTGGCATATGTAGGGTGATCTACTTGTTCAATTGGTTGATATAGGAAGATGGTAGATTGATGGACATCTATTTCTACTCCCAGGATCGAGATGATAGACTAGTTTGGGACCCAGTCGTCGGAAGGATGAGAGCATTTTTTCTTATGGTCCATGATGTGTTGCTTCTCAGCATAAGGCATAGAGTTGATATTATTAGATTTAAACAAAGGATTGATGTAGCATTGTTTGTGAGTTTGTCATAGGATCCAAGAATTTTATTAATGGATGAGTTGCATCCTAACATTTGGCTTCACAGTGTGGCATGTCCTGATTTCAGAGATTCCAAAATGAGCTATAGAGAAGCTTGCAAATTGATATAGGATCCTGGTATTTGTCACAAATTCATGATTTCTTGAGTGAAAGAAATCTCAAGGAGGGAACACTGTAATTTTTGGATTACTGAGAGGGGGTGAATCAAAAAACTATCATACTTTAAAATTTAAAATCTCAACTCTGATTCAACTATGTAGAATAAACAACATTAACTGAATTGCCAAATAACTTCAATAAGTCAAACAAAAACTTGCATAAATAGTAATTAAAATGCACATGAATCATTAAACACATTTAACACTATATTTAACGAGGAAACCCAATTTGGGAAAAAATTCTGTGGGAGTTGTCACCCACAAATGAAAATACTCTTATGAAGTATGCTCAGTTACAAGCCAATCCTATTAAAGATTAGAAAACACATAGTTATATATGATCCTGTTAGGGGGTTTACCCCAAACCCATTAAGATCTTCAACTTATTTGGAGTGGTCTGGTTAGAGGGCTTTGAACACTCTTTCAGAATTTCACCTTTCTCAAGGATTTTACAATAAGATTGTTAAGTCCACTCGGTTAAGAGATTTCTCTATTACAAATGAAAATAAGAAATAGTGTATAAAATGATCTGTAAAACCGCAACTACCTCTTGCTTTATTGGATCCCTTATGCCCTCTCTCTGACTACTAGCATCAATACTTCATTTGTCTCTTCTCTAGACTTATATTTTCACCTCTTTGTTCTTCACTGCATCACTCAGTAGCACTTCAACACTACAACTTGCCAACCTTTCTTTATTTGAATTCATCCTTTAAATAGACTTTTTTTTCCTCTTAATCTCCTTGATTAGGTTTTTCTTCAATCATGCTCAATCATTAGATCAACTTTTTGAACTGATTCAGTGAACTTGAAATTTGTTAGACGTTTCAGCATCACCTCAGAACTTGCACTTTTCTTGGAAATAAAACCTTCACTTTTGCCACTTAATCTATAACATGGATTTCTTTCTTGAATTTTCTCATGCATAGATCTTGTAACTAACTTCTTCTTCATTCTTGGAATTTTCCAGATCATTGTGGCTCACCATTAAATGTTTTCTTATCCTTGTTTCTAATATCTATTATGCTTGGCAACTAACTCTCGGTTCGGTGACTAACATGCACTTCTCGGTGCTTCAATATTTCAGTGTCTTGAACGAATTACATAGACCTTTACTGATAGACTTATTTTTTCTTGATAACTTAACTCTTTAGTCTTACTGACTTGCCCAATCTACTTTACTGACTTGATAAAGTAGAAACCAATTATCTCCAGATGAACTTATCATTGTCTGATCTTTATCTATTTCCCAATTAAATCAACTTTGAAAGATATGGAAATTCAATATGAACTAGAAGTAATAACAAGTGCTATTGTAATGTCCCCTTTTTGGGACATTAGAAAATTTAAAAGCCAACTTTATAAAATATTAAAAGTGACTTTATTGGAGCTAATGAAAAATGTTAAATGTCATTTTTAATATTTAAAAGAGGATTAAAAGGTGAAAAAAGAAGAAGAAGATGAAAGACAAAAATGGGAATGTGAAGAGTCACTAGGTAGTTCTTAAAAGATGAAAGAGGATCTTATTTCAGCATGCTTGGATTATGTTTTGATTATTTTTGTCTCTTAGAGAGTTTTGGGAAGCTTCAGCTTTTAGCAGGTTTGAGGACAGAAAATCTCAAGCTTGGAGGCAATGGGCGGAAACCCATTGTCAATTGGAGGCACCGTGCAAGTGTTTCACATACTATTTCAAGTTCATATTTCAGGTATCTAGTCTTTCTGTAATTTTTTGTAACTACGATTGGGTTTTTTTATTGTTTTGCTGAAGAATTAAATGAAATATTTGAGACTTCATTTCAACTGCGTATTTGTATTTTGCTAGATAAATTGGAAGACATTTTCTTGTGAAATTATCTATTATATTTCTATGTTAAAATTTTGGGAAAATATCCATTGCGGATATTACATTGACACATCCAAACCTCAATCCAAATACTTTGATCCCAAATATTTTTTCCAATACCATCGTCAACCTAGTCATGATACTGAAAAGTATTACCATTTGAAAACTATTATCCAAGTTCTTATTTATTCTAATGATATATCTATTGAAGGTGACAATTTTCAAGGAAACAAATATGCAGAACCTCCCAACCAAAATTTTCAAATATACACCAACCCTTTATCACCTCATTCAACCAATACCATTGATCTTACCCAACCTTCTTCTTCTCCTTGCATTGACTACGATGACAAAATTCAATGAAGCTAGTCATGTGGTCAACCAAGTTGAGAGAGTTAAACCTAAACCTCCATCTCAGCCTTGCATCACCTTTGATTCTACTGAGACAATTAAAGCACCCGATGTTCCCCTCTACATTGTCACAAGATTTGATGGCCTTCCTTCTTGTGGTGTCTTTATTGATCCTACATGCATGGTGAATGTGATAACTAAAGAACATCTTTATAGAACATGATTGAAATTTTATTTCTATGATCAATTGTATGTTATGATACAAACTTGCAATGGTTATCTTTATCCTTCCCATGGTTCCATTTCATCTCTTGTGAAGTTGGTGTTAAAACTTTAGATGTTACCTTCAATGTCATCCCAACTTCTCATAAATTTCAAGTCAAACTTGGTCTTCCTTGGATTACCTCTATGAAATTCATGGTTTATCCTATTCATAAATGTCTTAAATTTCCTCCCAAGGGAGAAATTGTGATTGTTAACCATAGTCTTTATTACCCTTCAGTGCCTCAAGATTTGGTTGACCTTGATTCCTTTTGGCCTTCTATGCCTCGACCAACTCAAACTTGTCTTGACCATCTCTTTTGATCATATCAAGCCTACAGGTCCAAAACATTTGTGAACTTAGAAAACCTAAGGATATTCCATCTCTTTCCCCTTGACGGGGACTTCTTCCTACACCACCTACACCTCCTCTACATGATTCTACACCACCTCCTACTTATCATACACATTCTTCTAAAGTCATCTCCCAACCTACTGTGGATCCTTTCGTTCTTCATTTTAAAGAAGAAAAGGGCTCGATGTAAATTAATCCTGACCCAAACCAAATTTATAGAAAAACCAAATGCAACCGTCATGCTCGTGACTATTGTCGCAAGGGTCATTCTAGATCATGTAAATGTACTTCTCAAAACATTGCTTCACCTCATATGCCTACTCATGCTTCACTTCCCTTTGACCAACCCATGCTTGAGCCAGTAGAGGAAGTGAATTTAAACAAGATAAAATTAAATAAACATAACAAATCTATTTGTATCTTAGACTCTACTACAATTAATTTGGATGAAGAAGATACTCTTGATGATGATTCTCTTGATGCTAACAATGATATTCATGCTAGTTATTCTGATGACATGTATGAGACTATTGATATTGATCATCATTTACCAGTGATGCTTTCACAACAATTATCTATCACTCCTAGTGAAAAATATAGTGACCTATCTTCACAGCATGGTCCTTGTTTGGAACTAGCTATTGTTTCATCTGTCATGCTTTGTGTTTCTCCTCTTTAAATTTTCCCACCCTCCCTAAAAAAAATAGAGTGATATGGAGATAGGAAATACACTTGACTAGCTCCACATGTGGTAGATTTGAAGTGTTTTCCTATTGTAATGTGCTTCCCCCGTGATGTGCTACCTATTAGATCTATTTTGTTCAAATTTCTTTAAAAGACCCTTGTTGCTTTATTGGCACAAGGTGATAAAGGAATCATAATGTCATAAACATTTTTCTATTTGTATCTCACTTCTTCTATATGGTGTTACATGTTATATTGTGTCTATGTCATTGTTCATAAATGTGCCTTTTTTGTTGTCTGATTGGGATGATGCAAAATGGTAGCTACCTATTCCTTTTGGTCTCCATGATGTTGGCCCAAAAGTCTCTTCTTCATAACTCTTATGTTCTTTTTCTTCCATTTTTCTTGTAGTTCTACTACCTTTAGGCAATGATGACAATTCATTTTGATATAATTTTGATATACATGAGTTATCATATGACCTAATGACCCCATATTTGGTAGATCCCTTATGTTCCCTCTTTTTTCATGTGTTGATTTCTCTTTGTTTTCCCTTTCTTGGGGGCATTTCACAGTGGAAATGTTTCTTGTTCATACATGCATGCTCTGTTAAAGTCATTTCTCCCATTAAGGTGTTTCCAATCTCTTTAACATGGGGGCATATACTCTGCTTTATATTTCATTTTTACGCATACGTGCGCCCCCCCCCCCCCCCCCCCTCCCCACACACACATTGATTCAATGTTATTTCACATTTGGTCATTAGATTGACCGAACACATTTGGTCCTTAAACTGACTGTGCACATTTGGTCCTTTAACTGAATAATTTTTAGAACCTTATTTCAATCCTCCTTATTTGATCCCTAAGGAAGCTTACCACCCCTTATGATTGATCGTCCCTTTTTCAGATCCCTTATTGGATACACTTTCCTTAGGGATTTATACTTTTTGATGGATTGAACTACCATAACATAGCTTGTTAGACTTTTCAACTCCATCTTTTGCAGTGCTTTATTTTGTGTGGTTCACAATAAAATAAACTCTTATTAGGATAGTAATCACACCCTCTCTCTTTCTCTCTCTTTCTAGTGATGCTTCTCTTGTTTTGGTTTTGGATTTGATGAGGACTTAAGTCACTTGGGGGAATTATGTTTCATTCTCTCCTTGACCTTGAAAATATCATCGTATGCATTTGATCTACTTTACCATGAGCATGAGTTTGACTCATAATTCCACTAAAGTGGGGGCTAAATGTACCATCCTAAAAATTTAGCACCCATGATTGGAGACTCTAGGGCCCCTTAGACCCCATTTTAGTGATTTTGAGGTCTGAATAATCATTTCTCTTGATCCCAACGACCTGTAATTTCTCCCTCCACTTTCTATCACACTCTCCTAAGTCTCAAGAAATTTTAAGCTAAAATTACCTAGACTGGGTGGGCTAAGTCAACCTAGGCCTGGACTAGGTTGGAAAAGTCAACCTTGTCCTAGGGTTTTTGTCCCAAAGTTGGTTTGGGGCCCAAAGGTGGGGTTTTCTTCCAATTTCTAGATCTATGGTCGACCTAGAGTTAAATTGAATCCTGAAATGAGTATAAAAGGGGACTCTCTCCTCCCATTTTGACATCACATAATATCATATCATTGAAATCGAATTCATATTCAAGAAATCAATTGATCAAGTGAAATAAAGTTAAGATCTCAATCAATTCAAGTTGTGTAATTGAAGTGGTCAATTCAATACTTGAAGGAAAGCACCCAATCTAGGATTTCCAAATCTCTATTTCTTCAAGATTCATTCAAGAAAATGTGATCTTCTCTCATTGATGCAAGTTTCTCTCCCATGATGTCCAAGTAGAGGAATTCACAAGTAAGCAAGAATATCCATGTATTAACTCTTCTTCCTTCTCCTTCTCCATTGAGGTTATAAAACATACATTTATTCAAGATCTAGGATTTGGCAAGTGTACATCTGTGCTTTTGTAAAGGTATCCTTAATTCTACAATACAAGCATACATACAATAATCTTCATGGATTTGAGTGATTTCTACATCCATTCATGAAGGTTTTTTATGCAAGGTGAATCTAACATTTATCTTGTTTACATTACTTTCCTTTATGCAATTTTAATATCATTTCAAGTTTGATTCCTATACAGGGATTTGACCAAGGCAAGACCCTTTCCACAACCTTTTCCCCTACTTTTTTATCCATGAGAATAGTTTTGGGATTTTTGGATCCAGATTCGAGAGTCTCAGAACTCATTACAGATCCTTAGAAATTTTCATCAGATTTAGACCTAAAAGGACTAGGTCAACTTTCATGACCTTTTCCAGGACGAGGTCAAATTTCTCAACCTTTTCCTCCACTTTTTGGTTGAAATTTTCATGGTAGATAATTACAGACATTAGAGTCCCAAGTCTAGAGTTACACCTGATTCTAATATCTCGACGATAGTCAAATTCATACCTGAAAGTCATTTTTCCTCTTCTTTCTTCAAGGTGAGTTAATTCATCCTATTTACCTCTTTCACTTACTTTTATAGATCATATTTGATATCATACATTGTCTATTTTCATTTCCTTTCTATCAATTCGTTTACATATCAATCAATCAATCAATTAACAATAAAGGAATATACCCCCATTCATTCATCCAAAAACTCATCCTTGAATCTAGATCTTCCATTGACATCCCTTTATCCTTTTTGGGGTTGTACTAATCTAACTAGTTTGAGGGTGATCCTTTGGGGATATTCCTAATGTTATAATATACTTCAGTGAGTGATCTTCATTCCTAGAATCATTCACAAATTTCATATTATACACTATTGTACTACAATAGAACTATACCTCATGCATATCTGAGATGCAACTATAATAGTTCATTGTGTGATCTCGACAATGAATCCACCCTTTTGGTAGTTAGCCTTATCTAGGTGGTGAGCCGCTATAATAATTTATTACCGGTTATAAGATATTGTGAGTTAATCCTCTTTGTGGTTTTTCCCATTTTTATTTTTCCACGTAAAAATACTCGTATTATGCGTTGTGTATTGTTGCTTTGTTTTCATTTGTTTTTTGCAATTAATTATGTTATGTGGATGGTTATGTAGATATTTTAATACTTTAAAGGATATACTAATTCACACCCCCAATATACCGGATGTCCAACACCTATGTGCTAGGCTCGTCACATTCACCAATGAATGTGGCATAAAACCAAACAATGCATAATTTTCTATTTTCACATTACTTTTTAAATCATATATTCATTTTCAAAAAGTTGTTCGCACATGAGCCAAATGAATCTGTTTCTAAAAACTCTACAATATACCTTTATTTCAATGCAATAATTTATCAATAGTTCATCACAAATTCCCATTTTTCTAATTTTAATAATTTTCCTAAAACAAGAAAGTTACATGGAACTCTAATAAAATAGCTTCAAATTTCAGCAAAATTAAAATTTCAAAAATAAAAAATATAATTGATATTAGCACCCGTATTTAGAATCAATATGAGAGAAGTATATTGATACCTATGAAAATTTATTGTCATATGGGGTGTGTGTGTGTGTGTGTGTGTGTGAGAGAGAGAGAGAGAGAGGAGGGACATCTGATTCTACTAGCTTGTAAAAGATCATTTGCAATTCCAAATTGGTGTAGGAGAACCTAGCCTCTGAAATGTCCAATAGGTTCAATGTGCATTTTTTCTTCTTTTTAATGTCTCTTTCATACTATGTAAGGTCCTAAGGACCATTGGTGTCAAAAAAAAATTCTTTGTAAGGTCATAAGAGTCATTTTGTTCAAATAGACCTATAAGGTCCCAAGAAAGTCAAATATGGTCAAAGGGAAGAAAATATCAAAAAAGTGTTGAAAAAGTCAAATATGGTCAAAGGGAAGAAAATATCCAAAAAGTGTTGAATTGGTTATAATTAGGATTTTTTAGTACATTTTGAATATCCTATGGTGATTTTATGAAGTCTTGTGGTGTTTTGGTGAAAAAGTGTAAAGTTACTCAAAAGTTGCAAATTTGGAACATTGCAAGAAAAGTTGGACACATTGCAAAAATGCAATCCATCGGTTCTAGAGTTGGTTAGGTAGTTATAAATGGTTAAAAAATGTTTTAGAAGGTTATAAAACCAATTTTTGGTCGAGATATAGGAGAGAGCAGTTTGGAGGGGATTGAGCAAGGTAAAATTATGAAACCCTCAAACTGTCATGGCATTTTGGAGGTTTGCAATAGTTGCAGAGCATTATAGGCTCTCATTTTGATGTAATATAAATGTTTAAGAAGGTTTTAAGGATATAATAATGAATAATCTTTCATATGAATCCATTTTTATGCATTTCCATGAAGTATTTAATGGGTTATGATTGTTTGTTAAAAATTGCCAAAACCCTTTGTTAGGGTAATCAGAGAGTTTCAAAATTACATATCTCTTAAACTGAATGAAGGAATAGTCTAAGATTTTGTTAAATGTTTGGATTCAACATTTTCTTGAATTTCCTGAAGTTGTAGGTTAAGTGGACTTGATTTGTTAAGGATTTGAGGAGGAACTAGGTCTGCAATACTGTGTTTTTACTGTGAATGACAGAGACAGACATATTGCAGCATGTTTTACAGTCATACAGTCATGTACGAAAATATATTGGATTAAAACCACTTGGAATTGTTGGTAATATGAACTAAATTTCATTTTATTTAAGTTTCATCAATTTTATAGAGAAATGAGTAAGTTATGGTCACTTTTGTAAAGGTTGCATGTTCAGGAAACATTTTCCAGAATTTAGAGTTAGAGAACGTGTTAGTACAACTCTGTATGATCAAGTAAGTCCCTCAAATTTGGTGTGTAGCAAGATTATCATATTGTGAACAAACTATTTTTTTCCATAAAAACTCATTGTATGATTTGAGGGTTCATATAAATGAACTTCTAAAAACTGTCCTATTTCTGAGCTCCTGTCACTATTGCTACAGGAGTGAAGAAGTGGAATTGGGTATTTTGTTACCTTGAAGTGTGGATGGATTCCCTTGTACTATCATTTCCTAATGATCATTTTGTGTTAATAAGAACAACTTAATCTTTTTATATGTCCCTTTGATCAGATTAAGGTTCTTAAATTGTGTTTGGTTCAGCATTCCCTTGAGGCTTTGATGTTTGTGTTGGATGCTCTGCATCACAAATCCAAGCATATGCATCATATCTTTCGTCTTCAACATAGGCTTTGCAATATTGTGGGCCTTGAGCCAGTCATAAATTATAAATAAATTTTTCATGGAAAACAACTCCAAGGCCTATGGATTGAAGACAAATCTCTGCCTCATGCTCATCTGCAAGTGCAACACACATTCTAGTCACAAACTTGTTTGTTTTCTTCAAAATGGTAATTAGTAATGGTGGTTAGTTTACCTGATGTGAAACAAGCATTGCAGCTTATATTACAAGCTCCCCTTCTCTCCACTCTAAAACAATAGGCATATCACTTGTGCCCTTAATCAACGTACCAAAAATGACCAGGATTCATGCCTTTGATCAACATTCATATACAAGAAGCGACATGCCTTCGATCTACGTATAATGAATGGCTAGGCTCTATGCCTTTGTTCAATATTCAAATACGAAAAGGAAGTTACACAATGTCTTTATTGTCTTACTAGTATTTTTACTTCAATTCTCTAATTTTCTTTTTCATGTTTTCACTTGTTTAACCAATCCTTAATGGGTTACCTTAGTGGCCACTTTGTGTCCAATCCTCCATTAGGAGCCACTCCCTGGTCACACTCATACACTCAACCTAAGTTCATAGTTACAATAAGACATAAAACACAACAAGATTGGACTTCTAATAATATAAAAACCAAACTCTCACTATGCGCTTGTTGGCAAGATTAATGGCATGCACACATTTGAATCCTATCATGAATGTAATTCAAAGGTCGGTTTCATGGGATGACCAAATGACCCAATCATGCATACACAAGTCATCTAATAGTTTACCAACATCACAAATCCAAGGAGGATTACCCAACCGCATCGAAAACCAAATATAAGTGGAATAAATTACCTCAAAATCAGGTATAGAACTCCACCCTTTCAAAACCACCCAAAATCCAAACTTCATAACAAGAATCGCGGAAAATCAATTTCTCTTTATGCTAATATCATTCTAAAAATGCATTCAGATCATTAAAATACTCAAACAATAAATCTATAGCACTTATGGAAGCAAGATAAACCCTCATTACTAAAAAAATTCATGTAAAACATTGAATTCTTCTTCACATTCAAATGAGCAAGCTAGGAATAGAATTGAAATCTCAAAACAATCATTCTCACGACAATAAAACTGAGAATCAACCAATATTTAATGAAAAATCATAAACCAACCTTCTCAAGCACAAAATCATCAAGTTGAAAAATCCTCCACCATATGCGATGAAACTATGAAGGGCTAGAGGATTTTGACCCGAGGAATCCAAAGGAAAAGTACCCACAAAATTATTTTCTCAAACAATTCATCTCCAAGCCAATCAACCCTCTTGTGGTTTTCTTCATTGTGAGAAAACTTGGGAAATTATTTTTAAAAAATAAGTTACAAGAATGAATCAAAAGCCCTTTTTAAAAAAGTATAAAATGACTTAAAAGAGGGCATTAAAAATATGACTTTCCCTTTTTATAAAAATCTCAACTCCAAAATTTAAAATATAAAAACACCCATAAATAAGTAATAACCCCAAATCCAATTAAAAGCCCCACAAAACTTGTCGATAACAATGAAATGACTAACTGGAAACACTAGCCAACACACGATTATACATTTCCACACTTATGCACTGACCGAAAACTTTAACCAACACAAGGTTACACCATGACGATACACCCAACACATCAAAACACAAACATGGGTATCCAAACATTTTCACGTGACAACCAATGGGTTTACATAGGTTATAGGTGATTTTCGTTCAAGAATTGGAATGACAATTAGGCTAGAACAAGATTGGCCACGTGATTATCTCCAATTTAATCACCATTAGGGATATTATGGGCACACTCAAACCTATGGAGATGATTGGATTCAATGTCTAGTACCTGTCATCACTCAAACGCCATATGTCAAGTGTACCAAACCATATACATTGCATCAAATGATGAAAGGGAACTTTAGCGACGTAATCATTCTATGAATGTTACGATACTGCCCCTTCTCACAGTAATCAAAATATATCTAATTCGTTAACATCATTAACTATCTCTAAATGAAATTAATTATCATTACTCATTATTAAAACATCATGAATATAAACACATCTAAACTACAATATTAATCATGGTCAAACATCATTAATTAGCACAGTATAACATTAGATCTTCAACTAACATCCATATTAATAAATCCATATTGACAAACATATTTAATATACGCAATTAATCAATGCCAACATCACATGAAATAGTACACCAAATCACACCCATCATGGGAACACCATCAGTATCAAACTAGAAGATCATGGCACCTGCTAGTAGAGTCATCATCCATATATGATCATCATTGAGTCACGTGTATAATCAACTACCTACATCAGTAATGATATCATATGCACAAAAGAATATAGCAATAATCGAGAGCATAACTAAAATGCCTAATAGCAAAAGATATAAATGAGCATTCACAAGAAAAACATACAAGAGTCTAGCTCAAATCAAAAGAATAAACATGTAGTAGGATGAAAACATGAGAGGCACTACATAATGCACTTTTATAGTTAATATTCTATATCTTTTCAACTGTTTTAGTGTAGTTTTTTGAACAATTAGCTCACTAAAGTGGGGACAAAATTTAGTGTCACAAATTACGCCTTGTACCAATTTCACACTTATACATTATTCCTAGGGAATTTATAATAGAACCTATGATTAGAATTTCATCATTCCAACTTCATAGGCAACAAAGATGAAGCATTAGTAGCCTATGCTTTGATTTTTGGGGGAAATCATATGGATGGGAACACAATGCATATATGTTTGTGTGGCATAGTAATGTACGGTTATATTCCAAAATCTAGGTAAGAATATTTCATGCAATTTTCCTTTGACATGTTCCTTAATAGCCAAATACACTTGTAATGGCTTATGCCATCCTTCTAAGATACAAAACTCTCTCCCTTCCTCATTTTAGCAATTATATTTCTTAGCTTGTCTTTCTCTCTTTCTCTCTCACAACAAAGCTTTATGGACTTTCTTTCTACTCTTGGAGACTAACAACAACCAAGGATCCACTCATTACAAATCTACCATACATATTGTCTCAAGAGGGGAACCACAACTATTGGCAATACTCTCTTGCATATCATATATGATCTCATTTGTTATAATATTGATTTCATCTGTCCTTTTATGGTGATGGGGATTCACTCCATACTAGGGTTTGTTTCTATCACATTTTCTATTTTATTTTATTTCTTTTGATCTTATCTAGCTTCCCTAGAGATGAAAAAATCAAAATGGGGGTTTGACTAAGGAAAATCCCTATATAGGCCCCAACATGTTTCCTATCTCCATCTGTACAAGTAAGCAAGTCTGGAAAACTAATATCCTTTTTCTTGTAGCTTTCTAGTTGTTTCTATGCACACAATAGTGTATTCCCATAGATATCCTCACAACACATTGGCATCTATGGTTGAGAGATAACCTGTCCGGTATCATGATTTTTGTTTCTTGTATTTTTCTTTTATGTCATTTATATATTTTTATCATATTGTATAACTGTATCATTTAGATTTTCAATTTTCAATGCCCCTTATAAAACTTAGCATAAATTCCTTGGTTTTTTACATTTCTATACTAGTTCACTTGAGCAATCAACATTGAGGTAACTAGGGACTATTTTCTCCTTGAGACCTCATTGTCTTGACAATAGTGAATACCTTCCTCTATATTTATTTAGTGATCATTTACAAAAAAAAATATTTGATGGCTTATACTAACATTTTGATGTGAGAAAAGATTAGGAGTTTTGTATATAGTACATGGCATTAATTAATTAATTTCTAGAGAAACGACTCTAGTTATAGAGGAATCTCTATATGCTTTTTAGGTTACAAGGCTTCTACGCTTGGGCTATGACATTACTATTGGATGCATGGGGGCTTCACTGATGGGGCAATATCATATCACGTGCATTTATACTAGGGTGTTTAAAATGAGCAAAAAATAGGGCAATATATTGCCTCTATAGGGGGGTATTTTTTTTTATTATTTTTTTCTTCTTCTTTTTTTGTGGGGAGGAGGGGTTTATATAGGAAAAGGGGTGTAGGGGGCACTGGGTGGGTATTGGAGGCGTGACAAAATGGTGCAGGAGCACCTAGGTAGGGCTAAATGGTAACCTAGGGCTTCTAGTGTGTTTTTGGCTTGTAGTGGTTCTAGCCACACCACTAGTGGAATAATAGGACTAGATGGGTCCTAGGGTGTGTTGAGTTAGATTAGGAGGTCTTATTAGGTCCTTAGTTACTTTCCTTGCAAGCAATGACCATAGTTGTCAATTTGGTACATGTTGCCAATGTGATGGCAAAAGTGGAAATTATGCATTTAGGGGTCAAATTGGACAAGGAAGGGTTTAGGAGACCTATTTGAGGTTTACTTAGCCTATATATGCCATTGGTTAAGTTCTTGAGTTGATTGATCAAGTTTTAAGAAAGAAACACAAAAGTTGTAAAGTTGTCAATGTTGTCATTGACAACATTGACAACATTTCTTGCAATGATGTCTTTTTCGAGCATTTGGGTTTCTAACTGTCTAAAAGTGGTGAGATAGGGTCATGGTCAACTATATAAGGCCTCCCTCGACCTTTGTATCAAGTTGGTGAAGTTTGCAATTTATCTGTACGGACTGTATTACTGAGAAACCAGTTACAGTTAAGCAATTGCTTTGCATTTTAGTGATTAATGGATTGAACTCTGCATTTTCTTTGGTGCATGAGTTAGAAGGTGTAAATTCTTAATTCTTTAGGTGTTTTTTTTTCTTTTGTGCATATTTTCTTGTTTATGTAAAAAGTTTCTATTCTGCCATGGCATTGGTCTGAACCAGGCAATTTCACAAAATGGGGTCATAGGTTCCCTTTCCACTATGGACTCTCTGTAGGCCTTTGGAATTAGAAATATGACTCCTTGTACATATTGTATAGTGAAGAAGGGGCCCTAGAAGGCAAGCGAGCTATTTTTAATGTGATGCCCTAGGCAATCTAGAGTTGCAGAGGTGTTAAGAGGGATTGAAAGCATTGATTACTTCAATCGGAGTTTATGGAGAGGTGGACACATGTGTGTAGAAGTCCCAATTTCAATGGGAAACTTTGGTGAAGGATTCTTAATGGTGGAAACAAATATTTTGATGGTCATGATTTGTTTGTATTGAAACCCTTAATTTTAGGCTTGTTTATAGGAAGCCACTGTCCGGACAGTTTGGAAGGACAAGACCTAGAAAATATTGTAGGTCTCTATAAAGGGTGTCAAGATCAAAGGTCAGTTTTCCAACTTGTTAAGGATTATTTCAAATTATCTGAGAAAAAGTACCTAATTAGGCCTCATTGCTTATAGTCGTATTTTGGGTGAATTCGCTATGTTTCTTGGAACTCGTTTAGGGTTCTATTACAAAGTGTGTTTGTAGGCATTGGATTGGATCCAATTGACATCCTAGAAGCCTACCTCTCCATGTGGAAGTGTTCTTGATCATGTTGGATCAGTTAGTGAAGATGGTGCAAGAAGTGCTCCAATGGGCTAGGTGATGTGTGTTTTGATTTCTTGATTGGTGTCTAAAAGTTGAAAGGAGAAGGATCTTGTGTAGAGAGTCCTTGGGAGATTAGGGTTAGGCAAGAACCCTAAGAGGTCAAAGAAGTGGCCAATAGGATACCCTAGAGGAAGTTAGGGTATAGAGCAAGACTTATAGTTACATCAAGGTACTTGGGTGGATAAAAATGGAACATCCAAGGAGAGATTAGTCTTGTGTAGAGAGTCCTTGGGAGATTAGGGTTAGGCAAGAACCCTAAGAGGTCAAAGAAGTGGTCAATAGGGTACCCTATAGGAAGTTAGGGTATAGAGAAAGACTTGTAGCTACATCAAGGTACTTGGGTGGATATAAATGGAACATCCAAGAAGAGATTAGTCTATGGACACCAACAATAGTTTAGAGGTGTCATGAGTTAGCCCTAAAGGTGGAGGAAAAGAATAGAAAGAAAGGTGACTCTAACTTCAAAAATAGAGGTAGAGGAAGAGACCAACGGGGTCAAAGAGGAGGTTATCAAGGAAGAGGCAATGAGAAAATAAACCAAGGTGAAACCAAACTAACTAAGCATAGCAATGAAACCACTCCAAGAGGGGGTTATACTAGAGGTAGGGGTAATCAAGGAGGTCAGGTAGAAGTAACTCATACTTTGCAAGTATGAAGTGTTACAACTATGGTCAACCACCCGCATATAGATGTCCTTATAAACCTACTACATCAAATCATGACAAGAGAGTGGAATATGCTCATGAGGACACTTCAAGTGTCAAGGCACCTGAGCTTGATCATCTAGACTTGGAGATGGGTGAAAATCTAAAGTTTAGGAGGGTGTTGATAAGGCAACCAGTCAAAGATGAACCCAAACATAGGAGGGCTTTGTTTAGGATAAGATGCAAAATCCTTGGCAAAGTTTGTAAGGTGATTGTGGATTCAGATTCCATAGATAACATCATATTGGAGGAGGCATTGGATAAACTCAAGCTAATCAAAGTACCCCATGTAAATCCATACAAGGTGACATGGCTAAATAAAGGCCAAAGTGTATTGGTGAATGAACAAACATGGGTTGAGTTTTCAATAGCAGGCTATAAGGACAAGTTTCTTTGTGAGATCTTACCAATGGATGCTTGCCATTTGTTGTTAGGAAGGCCTTGGAAATATGACAATGGAGCAGTGTATGATGGGAAAGAGAATTACATAACATTCAAGAAAGGAGGCAAAACTTTCAAGATTTAGTCTCTATTGGAAGAGGATGAGCCATAGCCCAAGACTCCTAGCATTCTGTTGTGTAGTGGAAAGGAGTTTGTGAGAGATCTTAAGGATGAAGATAATGAAGGATATGCTATTGTTCTAAAGCCCAAGGAAGAGGAGAAACCTGTCAAGGAACCCTTACCATTAGAGATTCTAGACTTGCTTCTGAAGTACAAAGATAGAGTAAGTGATGCAACTCCTACAACCTTACCTCCTAGAAGAGTGATAAGCCATCAGATAGACTTTGTCCCTGATGCATCTTTACCTAATTAGGCAACTTATAAGCTTACCCTTGATAAGAATTTGGAAGTGGCAAGGCAAGTGCAAGAACTCTTGGATCAAGGCTTGATCAAGAAGAGTATAAGCCCATGTGCAATCTCGGTTGTGTTGCCATCCAAGAAGGGAGGAAAATAAAGACTTTGCACAAACTCAAGGGCCATAAATAGAATTAAAATAAGGTATAGGTTCCCCATACCTAGGATTGAGGATCTCGTGGATTGCCTTTGAGGGGCAATGTATTTCACTAAGCTTGATTTGAAAAGTGGTTATCACCAAATCAGGGTGAAAGAGGGGGATGAATGGAAAACAACATTCAAGACCACAGATGGGTTGTATGAGTGGCTTGTGATGCCATTTGGTCTCACAAATGCTCCAATCACATTCATGAGGCTCATGAATGAAGTGCTCAAGGACTTCATAGGGAATTTTGTAGTTGTATATCTTGATGATATACTGATATTTAGTGAAACAAGAGATTAGCATATCAAGAATGTGGAGACTATATTGTAGAGGTTACATGAAGAGAAGCCGGCTATCAATCTTGAGAAATGTGAGTTCTTAAAGAAAGAAATTTTGTACTTGGGCTTTGTAGTGTCCAAGGGGTCCTTGAAGATGGATCAAGACAAATTTGTAGCTATCCTAAACTAGCCACCACCTACCACAGCAACTAAGGTAAGAAGTTTCCATGGGTTAGCCCAGTTTTATAGGAAATTTATTAGGAATTTTAGTGGTATTTGTGCACCATTGTTATATACCATCAAGGGTAGGGTAATAACCAAGTTTAGGTGGACCTTAGAAGCTGAGAAGTCCTTTGAAATGTTGAAGAAGCAAGTAGCCACACAACCTATCCTAAAGTTGCCTAGTTTTGAAAATTTGTTTATTATTGAGTGTGATGCAAGTGGGATGGCAGTAGGGGGTGTGTTAAGCCAAGAAGGTAGGCTAGTAGCCTTCTTTAGTGAAAAATTGAATGAAGCCAAGAAGAAATACTCTTCTTATGACTTATAATTATATGCCTTAGTTCATTCCCTTAGGAAGTGGAGGCATTACCTATTACCCAAGGAGTTTGTTGTGTTTACTGACAACCAAGCCCTTAGTTATATCAATACTTAGGAGAAACTAAGAATTAGACATCTAAATGGATGGAATACCTACAAGCATTCACCTTTACAATTAAGCACAAGAAAGGGAAATTAAACAAGGTTGTAGATGCACTAAGTAGAAGATTTTTGACAGTCCAATAAGTTTAGTTGAATAGCATTGGCATAGAGAGTTTCAGAGACCTCTACAAGGAAGATGAGGATTTTGGTGAAGTCTACAAGGTGTGTACTGATTTTTCAGAATCATTTCCATAGAAAGTTTTTTTATTTTACTTTGCAAAATGGACTGTTATTTAAGGGTAATCAGTTGTGTGTTCCAAGGGGTTCAATGAGAGAGAACCTCATACAAGAGAAGCATAGTGGAAGCTTGAGCGGTCATTTTGGTATGAATAAAACCTTGGAACTAGTACAAAGCTTTTACCATTGGCCAAAATTGATAAGGGATGTAACTAGATATGTTGAGCAATGTGTAGTATGCATGAAAGCTAAAGGATGAATGAGTAATGCAAGTTTATATCAACCTTTACCAGTCCCAAATTGGCCATGGGAGTGTGTGAGCATGGACTTCATAGTGGGTCTACCCAAGACAAAGAAAGGATATGACAACATCTATGTGGTGGTAGATAGATTTAGTAAAATGGGTCACTTCATACCTTGCAATACTACTCATGATGCTAGCCATATATCATATTTGTTCTTTAAGGAGATTGTGAGAATTCATGGTTTGCCCCTAAGTATTGTATCAGATAGGGATGTGAAATTCATGAGCCATTTCTAGAAAACATTGTGGAGTAGATTGGGTACTAATCTCTCATTTGGTTCAGCCTACCATCCTCAAACTGATGGCCAAACTGAGGTGGTCAATAGAGTGTTGGGAAACCTATTGAGGTGCCTAACTAAAGAGTATGGACAGACATGGGATGTGGTCATTCCCCAAGCAGAGTATGCATACAATGATAGAAAGAATAGAACAACGGGGAAAATCCCATTTGAGTTGGTTTATGGGATGCACCCAAGGGGTGTGTGTGAGCTTAGGGATCTTGGAGGTATGGAGTACATGAGTGGTCATGCTAAGGACTTCACTCAAACCATGAAGGAGATCCAAGATCAAGTTAAGAAGACAATACAAGACAATACACAAAAGTTGAAGGCCAAAGTGGGTGAAAAGAGGAGAGATATTCAGTTTGAGGTGGGTGATTATGTGATGGTTCACTTGAAAAAATCTAGATTGCAGAAAGGTATGCCTACTAAACTTCAGATGAAGAGGGTGGGACCTTGCAAGATCGTAGCCAAATATTGGGCTAATGCATACAAAATAGAATTACCTTCAAATTTAAGCATATCTCATGTTTTTAGTGTCCAAGACTTGATCAAATTCAAAGGGCCAATAGATGAGATAGGTCAAAGTAGTCAAGGGGTTAGTAGTGATGTTGAATCTATTGTATTACCTCCCAAGCCAGAGCTTGAAGCAGACAAGGTTCTGGATTCAAGAGTCAAGAAGACTACAAGGCACAAGGTGTACATGGAGCACCTTATCAAGTGGAAGAATAGGCCTGAATCAGAAGCATCATGGATTGTAGCTAAAAAATTTAAGAAGGTGGGCATCTCTGAAGACATTTTGTCCATAGGAGTGACATGACTTTCCTTTGTGGGGGAGTATGGTGCAGCAGCACCTAGGTAGGGCTAAATGGTAACCTAAGGCTTCTAATGTGTTTTTGGCTTGTAGTGGTTATAGCCACACCACTAATGGAATAATAGGACTAGATGGATCCTAGGGTGTGTTGAGTTATATTAGGAGGTCTTATTAGGTCCTTAGTTACTTTCCTTGCAAGCAATGACCATAGTTGTCAATTTGTTACATGTTGCCAATATGATGGCAAAAGTGGAAATTATGAATTTAGTTGGACAAGGAAGGTTTTAGGAGACCTATTTGAGGTTTACTTAGCCTAGATATGTCATTGGTTAAGTTCTTGAGTTGATTGACTAATTTTTAAGCGAGAAACACAAAAGTTGTAAAAGTTGTCAATATTGTCAGTGACAACATTGACAACATTTCTTGAAATGATGTCTTTTTCAAGAATTTGGGTTTCTAAATATCTGAAACCATCAAGATAGGCTCATGGTCAACTATATAATCCCTCCCTTGACCTTTGTATCAGGTTGGTGAAGTTTGAAATTTATCTGTACGGACTGTATTACTGAGAAACCAATTACAGTTAAGTAATTTCTTTGCATTTTAGTGATTAACGCATTGAACTCTGCATTTTCTTTGGTGCGTGAGTTAGAAGGTGTAAATTCTTGATTCTATAGGTGCTTTTTTTTTTCTTTTGTGCATATTTTCTTGTTTATGTAAAAAAAATTCTATTCTTCCCTGGCACTTGTCTAAACGAGGCAGTTTCAGAAAATGGGGTCATAGGTTCTCTTTCAACGGTGTAATCTCTGCGTGCCTTTGGAATTAGAAAGATGACTCCTTGTACATATTTTATAGTGAAGGAGGGGCCCTAGAAGGCAAGTGAGCTATTTTTAATGTGAGTCCCTAGGTGAGCCAGAGTTGCATGGCTAGGGATCACAGAGATTTGCAGAGGTGTTAAGAGGGATTGAAAGCATTGATTGCTTCAATCAGAGCTTGTGGAGAGGTGGACACATGTGTGTAGAAGTCCCAATCTTAATGGGAAGATTTGGTGAAGATTCTTAATGGTGGAAACAGATTTTTATGGCCATGCTATGTTTGTATTGAAACCCTTAATTTTAGGCTTGTTTGTAGGAAGCCACTATACGGATAGTTTGGAAGGACAAGACCTAGAAAATATCTTAGGTCTCTGTAAAGGGTGTCAGGATCAAAGGCCAATTTTCCAACTTGTTAAGGATTATTTCAAGTTATCTGAGAAAAAGTTCCTAATTAGGCCTAATTGCTTGTAGCCCTATTTTGGGTGAATTTGTTATGTTCCTTGGAACTCATTTAGGGTTCTATTACAAAGTGTGTTTGTAGGAATTGGATTGGATCCAATTGACATCCTAGAAGCCTACCTCTCCATGTGGAAGTGTTCTTGATCATGTTAGATCAGTTAGTGAAGATGGTGCAAGAAGACCTCCAATGGGCTAGGTGATGTGTGTTTTGATTTCTTGATTGGTGTCTACAAGTTAAAAGGAGAAGGATCTTGTGTAGAGAGTCCTCGAGAGATTAGGGTTAGGCAAGAACCCTAAGAGGTCAAAGAAGTGGCCAATAGGATACCCTAAAATAAGTTAGGGTACAGAGCAAGACTTGTAGTTACATCACAAAAATTGAGTTTGGGGTAATATTTTTTTGAGAATAGGGGTATTCTTTAGTATGACATGAACACACATGCTATGACCTAAGCTCACTAAGAGAAGCCCATGTGATTGGATACATGAAAACAATATGACACCAAAAGACTTTTGCAAGCAGGAGAAGGTATTAAGATTATGTCATTTTCTTATTATTTCTATTTCTCACAAGAACTTTCAATGGGATGTGATGATTTAGGAAATGGAGTTGTTTTGACTCTAGTTTAAAGGAAAAAATCCATAAGAAGTGAAAATATGAATTTCAAAGATTAAATAGAGATATTTTCTATGTATCATGGAATATTTTCTATCATTCATGCTTTGAAATAATGCATACATCATCTAGTTTGTGGAAAATGTGTGGTGGAGATAGATTACACAAGATTGAAGTTCATCTTGGACCATTATGATTAGAATGAAAATAATAAGAAAAAAATGGGAAATGGGAAATATTATTGTTGGTGTATTTTTAAGGAAGGTTTGGTCTTAGTATTTTTTCCACTATTCATAGAGATTGGAGGTTTTTCACCATGGAAGATTATGTTGATAATATATTTTCACTGACATTTTTATAAAATTCAGAAAGGTGACAAGTATGTTCTAATGGATGGTCTCAACATGTACATCATCTTCCATCAAAATGAAGTATTATTTGCAAATTTTTTATTTAGAGTTATGTGGTATCAATTTTGTTGTTATACGGTGCTAATTGATGTTCCTCCTATTCAAGATTAGTTTGTATAACTAAAATTAACTTCTCACAAGTTGAGGTAATGTTTGGGTGTATTAGTGTGTGTTTTAGCATTATAAGAGTAAATGTAGTAATTGTTTTTAGAATGTTTATCTTCTATTTTGGAGGATGCATGGATTTTCATAATATCCTTAATGCTACAAAAATCAGATGTATGTCATTACAAGAAGTTTTAAGAAAATAAACTAAAGTTCTTACTATTAGTGCATTTATGTAGTTGGGGGAATAAGTTGAAAGGGGAGGTTATTGATTGAAGATGAATCGATACATGTACTATAGATAAACATGTAGCATAGCTAGTTTATTTATGCCTTGAAAGTTATTAAGACAATATCACCCAACTTAGTGTTTTTCTTTTGTAGGAGTTGCATTATTTAGCTAGTACATGATCCAAGTTGTATATGTAGCACAATATGACTCAACACAATGACACAAAGTTGCTTGACCATCATGGTTTTCAATTGCTTGAGGGAAAAAAATTTTGGGGAGGGACTTATAATGTCTCAAATTAATAAAATAACTCCAAATAAATAAACTTTACCTCATTTATCATATTTCTCATAAGATAAACATGAATAGAAATATCTTATTCAATATTTATCTTTTGTGTGTGTGTGTGTGTGTGTGTGTGTGTGTGTGTGTGTGTGTGTGTGTGTGTGTGTGTGTGTGTGTGTGTGTGTGTGTGTGTGTGTGTGTGTGTGTGTGTGTGTGTGTGGAGTGAAATTGGGCAATGTAATCTTGATATTTGCAATGTAAAAGCTAACCAATTTTGTGTAGCAATGTAATATTGGTTTCAAATCCTTTTATGGTTATGGGTGCTAATATTATGAGTAATATATTTTTTACAAGATGATTTCCAAGAACTTGAAATATTCATTTTTTTGTGCAGAAGATTGGAGTGTTCAATTGTTTCCATTGGAGTTTGTGTGATCCGACAAGGTGTGAGATTCGTGCATTGTGTACTCTAATTCATAATTTTTGTTGCTGCTGATATATTTGATTGTCATGACAATCTCTCATGTTGTAGAAATCATATTTAAATTAATTAAAGAGCACAAGAGATAATGGTGCAGTTTGTGTAACATTGATGTTGACTAGCTAGATTTGTATATTGTTTGGTTATAGTTTCTTGGTGAAGTTCTTATTTTGCTCAAGATTCTATATTATTATTGTAAAATCTTGTTTAGAATAGTACACCGTATCCACTCATTTCATAATATTCTCATGAGAATCAAAGGTCGTCTTTGATTTTCTCTTAATCCATACCCAACTCTCACTTTTCATATTTGTTTTCATTTTGACAACACATACAAACCTTATAGATTGTTATAGTTGCTTTTAGCAACTTCATAACATGAAGTAATAATTACAAACTATCAAAATGCATACTAGAAGTGACATAGTACACCACTCCAAATGAATTGCCTCGAACATATAAGTACATAAGAAATAAAGATTTCAAATATTAGAACTTTCCAATGACGCCCCTAATTATAACAATTTCAACCAATACAACATGTGTTTACATATGAGTCATTGAACATTCTAGGATTTCTCCTTATATTAGCATCCATATTTAGAATCAAGATGAGATATGCATATTGATACCAATGAAAAGGTATTATCCCATATGAGGGTGTACACTTTTTTAAGCTATGAGAGAGGGGGAACATCTAATTCTATTAGTTTTTAAAGATCATTTGAAATTCCAAATCCAAGCATGCACATCATATCTCTTATCTTCACCATAAGCTTTGCAATATTGTGGGTGTTGAGCCAGTCATACACTAGAAACAGATTTTTCATGGCAAACAACTCCAAGGCCTCTAGATTGAAGACAACTCCCTGCCTCATGCTCATCTGCAAGTGCAACACACAATCAAGTCATTTAAGTTTGTTGGGTTTCTCCAAAATGGGAATTAGTAATGGTGGTTTGTTTACCTGATGAGGAACAAGCATTGCAGCATATCTTGCAAGCTCTCCTGCTCTCTAGTCCAAAACAATAGGCATCCATGGATATGTTGCATCTAGTCTTACAAACCATAGTCTTATGTTAGGGAACTCAGATAGCTCAGGAGGATCATGAGGATCGTCACTCTCATAATTTATCATAAACCCAAGAGTTTGATCCAAAAGAAGCTTAAGCTTCTTTCCCATATCACCTGTGAGTGTTGGACCAAGATTTGAATCAAAATTCCCGGCTCACTTTGCCTATGTATTAAATACTTACATGACAATAATGTTTTGTAAATAGAAGTTCACCTATTGCTTCATTATAATTTACAAGAACAGTGTGGGCATGGGAAAAATCAAGGTGTTTGATGACATCCTTATCGACAACATCTTAACAAGTTTCAAATCACATTTCACAAGTTTAGTAGACTCTGCTACTAAAATTGCAGAAGATGAGTACAAGAAGGGAAGATTAGATGAATTGACAAAGAATTTATCCCTAGATTTGAACTCACTAAAGATTGGTCAAGATATCTTAAAAGAACTAGCAGCTAAAGGCATAAATGTAATAGAAAATTGCATGGACAGAGTGAAATTCACCTCAGAGCACATCAAAAAGATTGAGGAAGCTGACATCTTGGTTGACATTGTTAGAAAATCAATTGAAACATCCTCGCAAGATATTAATGTATGCAACAATATCTATCAAGGTCAGTTGGACAAGATTGAAAAGGCAAAGTTTGAGATCAACAAGATAAGAATCAGGAAGACTCAACTGAGAAATGCATGAGCGCCCTCTCTAGCAGTCTTGAATGAGAACATCAAACAGATAGAGACAACAATTGCTACATATGATCAGGGTACCTGCATGGATTTGACCAAAATGGAAAACCTTACATATGATTTATGCTCCCATCTACAAACAGTTGATGCACTAAAGGCATTCTGGCAGCAAGAGATCAAGAATCTAGAGATAGCTTATCCAGATGTATACTCAAAGTAAGTACTCAAGGACTTACAAATTTGGACACCTTTGTCATTAATGTCAAAGGGGGAGTAATGTATATAAGGAATATGTGTATATATGGGGAGTAGTGTATGTATATGTTAAAAGGTATAATGATATACAGTTTTTTGTGTTAGTCAATTTTGAGTAACTTGGCCACATTCCTTTGTTGCTATTAATGAAAAAGGGGGAGATTGTTGGAAAGTTGACTCCTAGGGATAATATGACTTATTTTTTGTTGTCATTATGGTAACAAAGTCATATGAAGTTTTGACAGAAAACTATGAAGTGAAAATTGACTAAGTATAGAAGATAGAACATAACAGTGATTTGCAGTGGATCAGAGCACCAGCGCATGTGTGTACGATCACATCAGGATATGCATGTTCAGACTTAAGTTCTATGATATGTTTTTGTGCTTTCCCTAGACATGCATGGACAAATATGTCAGTACGGATAAGTTATAGCAAGAACAATGATACTAGCAGTTTAGAAAATAGAGTACAAAGCCGACTTCAGTTTTTGGATCAGCGTATAATATTTTATTGTGTAAAGGCTAAGCACCTATTATAGTATGTTTGTAATCATTTCTTAATTACTATTGTAAACATGCATATATATATATATATATATATATA
>MU226986.1:2099789-2122296 GCA_018584345.1 Thuja plicata | reverse complement strand
GGCTCATTAGGATCTTTGGGCACAGACAAGAGAACTTGTGCATATCCTTCTAACACATGTTCCTCCACTTCATAACCAAGTGGGTGAATCCATTTGGTTCTAGGTTCAACTGCCTCCATACAAGTGCGATCTGTTTCTACCATGAAACATATGGTCTCCTTATATTTATCAACTATCTTCTCAGATAATCTGAACCTTTTCTGCATCTTGATCCTGAATGTTTTAATATCCATGTCCATGGCATCTTTCACACTGCTCTATGACGTGGCTTTAAGTGAAATCTGAGACATTGTAGGTTTGCTTCTGTCTAGGTAAAGATTTGCAACCTTACCAACAATGTGGAAGTACAAGTAGATGATCAAAGACCCAAACCTGAATGTCTTGTTCTTGTCATGCTTGATAACTCAAATGTTGTCAATCAATTGAGCGCGCAATATCTCACATAGATTGTACTGAGTGTTATCCTTCACCATCCTTATAGCTGCCAGAACTGTGGCTGCTAACACACTATTTAGTCTGCTTGCATGCTGGAATTTGTAACCAAGTATCATAGTTAGAAGCTTTATGTCATCTTCCTTGATAGGATTAACTGTCATACCATGCTTGTCACTTCTAGATAAACAAACTTGTTCAACTTGCTTCTTGACATCCTTTCCAGTAGGAAGAACTGGTTCAGTCTTAGGAAGTCCTGTTAATTCATGGATTAGGTCAGAAGTGATGCGGACAGGAACCTCACCAATCTAGAAGAGGTCATCATGTATTCTGCTTAGTAATATCTTCACCCATTCTAGCTCATAAAACTTGTGCGCATTGGAGTACTCAAATATAGGGTTATCAGTCAGATGCGCGAATTCATCCTTGAATGAGTAGTCTAGTTTCATCATGGATCCCATAAGAGTAGCTATGTTGTTGTCTCCTACAAATATGAATTTCAAAGATTAAACAGAGAGATTTTCTATGTATCATGAAATATTTTCTATCATTCATGCTTTGAAATAATGCATACATCATTTGGTTTTGTGGAAAATGTGTGGTGGAGATAGATTAGACAAGATTGAAGTTCATCTTGGACCATTATGATTAGAATGAGGATAATGAGAAAAAAAAATGAGAAATAGGAAATGTTATTGTTGACCAGTGTATTTTTAAGGAAGGTTTGCTCTTAGTATTTTTTCCACCATTCATAGAGATTGGAGGTTTTTCACCATGGAAGATTATGTTGATAATATATTTTCACTAACATTTTTATAAAATTTTGAAGGGTGACAAGTATGTTTTAATGGACGGTCTCAGCATGTACATCTTCCATCTGAATGAAATATTATTTGCAAATTTTTTATTTAGAGTTATGTGGTATGAATTTTGTTGTTATAGGGTGCTAATTGATGTTCCTCCTATTCAAGATTAGTTTGTGTAACTGAAATTAACATCTCACGAGTTGATGTAATGTTTGGGTGTATGAGTGTGTGTTTTAGCATTATAAGAGTAAATATAATAATTATTTTTAGAATGTTTATCTACTATTTTGGAGGATGCGTTGATTTTCATAATATCCTTAATGCTACAAAAATCAGATTTATGTCATTAAAAGAAGTTTTAAGAAAATAAGCAAAATTTCTTCCTGTTAGTATGTTGTATGTAGTTGGGGGAATAAGTTGAAAGGGGAGGTTATTGATTGAAGAGGAATCAATACATGTACTATACATAAACATGTAGCATAGCTAGTTTATTTATACCTTGAAGATTATTAAGACAACATCACCCAACTTAGTGTTTTTTCTGTAGGAGTTGCATTATTTAGCTAGTACATGATCCAAGTTGTATATGCAACACAATATGACTCAACACAATGACACAAAGTTTCTTGACCATCATGGTTTTCATTTGCTTGAGGGCAAATAATTTTGGGGAGGGACTTGTAACGTCTCAAATTAATAAATAACTCCAAATAAATAAACATTACCTCATTTATCATATTTCTCGTAAGCTAAACATGAATAGAAATATCTTATTCAATATTTATCTTTTGTGTGTGTGTTTGTGTGTGTGTGGAATATATTTTTGTTGTAGGTGTTTGTTGTGTGTGTGTGTGTGGTTGTTAAATAATAGGCTCAAGACACCATCCATTTTGGTTGTAGGTGTGTTTCTTGTTGTGTAAATATTTTATTGTTGTTGATAGCACGCGCACACGCACACACACACACACACACACACACACACACACACACACATATATATGGGGTGAAATTGGGCAGTGTAATCTTGATATTTGCAATGTAAAAGCTACTCAGTTTTGTGTAGAAATGTAAAATTGGTTTCAAATCCTTTTATGGTTATGAGTGCTAATATTATGAGTAATATATTGTTATATTATGAGTAATATATTGTTATATTATGAGTAATATATTGTTATACAAGATGATTTCCAAGAACTTAAAATATCCATTTTTTTTGCAGAAGATTGGAGTGTTCAATTATTTCCATTAGGAGTCTGTGTGATCCAACAAGGTGTGAGATTCAAGCATTGTGTACTCTAATTCATATTTTTTTGTTGTTGATATATTTGGTTGTCATGACAATCTCTCCTGTTGTAGAAATCATATTTATATTAATTAAAGAGCGCAAGAGATGTTGGTGCAGTTTGTGTAACTTTGATGTTGACTAGCTAGATTTATATATTGTTTGGTTATAGTTTCTTGGTGAAGTTCTTATTTTTAAAATTCTATATTATTATTGTACATTGTATCCACTCATTTGGTAATATGCTCATGAGAATTAAAGGTCTTCTTTGATTTTCTCTTAATCCACACCTAACTCTCAGATTTCATGTTTGTTTTCATTTCGACAACTCATACATACCTTATAGATTATTATAATTGCTTTAGCAACTTCATAACACCAAGTAATAATTACAAATGATCAAAATACATACTAAAAGTGACATAGTACACCCCCTCCAAATGAGTTGCCCCAAATATATAAGTACATAAGAAATAAAGATTTCAAATATTAGAACTTCCCAATGACGCCCCTATTTATAACAATTTCAACCAATACAACATGTTTTTACATATGAGTCATTGAACATTCTAAGATTTCTCCTTATATTAGCACCCATATTTAGAATCAAGATGAGATATGCATATTGATACCGATGAAAAGGGTATTATCCCATATGAGGGTGTACACTTTTCCAAGCTATGAGAGAGGGGGAACATCTGATTCTATTAGTTTGTAAAGATCATCTGCAATTCCAAATCCAAGCATACGCATCATATCTCTTGTCTTCACCACAGGCTTTGCAATATTGTGGGTCTTGAGCCAGTCATACACTAGAAACAGCTTTTTCATGGCAAACAACTCCAAGGCCTCTGGGTTGAAGACAACTCCCTGCCTCATGCTCATCTGCAAGTGCAACACACAAACAAGTCATATAAGTTTGTTGGGTTTCTCCAAAATGGGAATCAGTAATGGTGGTATGTTTACCTGATGAGGAACAAGCATTGCAGCATATCTTGCAAGTTCCCCTGCTCTCCAGTCCAAAACAACAGGCATCCATGGATATGTTGCATCTAGTCTTACAAACCATAGTCTTATGTCAGGGAACTCAGATAGCTCACGAGGATCATGAGGATCGTCACTTTCATAATTTATCACAAACCCAACAGTTCGATCCAAAAGAAGCTTAAGCTTCTTTCCCATATCACCTGTGAGTGTTGGACCAAGCTTTGAATCAAAATTCCCGGCTCACTTTGCCTATGTATTAAATACTTACATGACCATAATTTTTCGTAAACAGAAGTTCACCTGTTGCTTCATTATAATTTGCAAGAACTGCGTGGGCAGGGGACAAATCAAGGCGTCTGATGATATCCTTATCGATCACGATGTCAATGCGCCCTTCTGTTGGTGGTGGTGGTGGTGGTACCTCAGGAATCTCTGTCAATACAAACATACAGGTGTGAAAATCAAAATATTCAGTACCATATATATTTTCATTTTGCATGTAAAAGAAGAAATGTAGAATAAATGAATATAAAGAAGTGATATTGCATTTAAAGGATTATGGATCAATGGGCTCGAGTTGAAGTTGAATGGTTCTTAATGAGTCTATTGGAAAAGATGTCTTGCGGTTGGAAAATATGCCTTGCAGGGTGCAAGGTCCCGACATCATAAGAGATGAGCCTTGAGTCGTGCCCCAAACAACTTTGACAGAATAGAGACCCCTCAGACCTTGACTCCTAACCGAATATTTTCAACCTATAGATTGTGTTCCTATTTTGAGTTACAAAATAAATCATAAAAAACCCTCTCACAAAAAAAATACACTATAAAATATTTGGAAAAAATGTTTGTTGGGTTATTCTCTATTGATTTGATTAGTGAGTTAAAAGGGATTCCTTAGACTTAATACACATCAATGTTGTTAGGTTGTTTCTTTAAGCTCACTATCGTGAAAATTGTGAAACAAAATGAACTATAAGGTTTAATATATTCCACAAGTTATGGTAATTGGAAGAAAAAGTTTATAAAGTAAAAGTTTAAAAATAGCAATAATAAAGTTGAATTTTTTAAGTGTAAATAATGTGTTTTTTAATCGTATATTTTTATGAAATAGTATTCTAGATATATTAAGTTTTATATAAAGAAGTATATTATATCGTATTTATCATTAAAATAGGTGGACTAGTCTAATAATTTAAAGTTTATGTGAGATCATGTTTTCAACGAAAATATGAATAGAGATAGAATAATAAGTGGTTAAATTGTTGAGTAGCGAGACTAAGAGTTTCAATAGGAAGTGGATACAAAGCACAATTATGATGAAGTTCTCGTCCTCCTAAACTTGGCTTGCAATCCATAATGGTTCCTTCATTATTAATATGTTCTCCATCTAGTGGCTGATTTTCATTCCTAGTGGAAAATATTTGTCAAAGTTAGGCCAGGGAATTTGTCATTGTGTGACCAACCAAGCGCACCCCTATCACAAAGTCGAGAGGAGATAGAAGGTGGATGAGAATATTAAGAAAAATGATGAGCATTGTGACCTTGATTGATGCACTAAAGTGGCTAAGAACCATTAGAATCATACTCATTTGCTTTGTGGCTATGTTCACCCCAACACTCTCAAGGACGAGACTGCCTCTTATTAGAGGGAAAATTTGGTTGGACTTTAGTAACCATACAAGGTGCATTACCCCTATGGTTAAAAGCACTTGAAGATGAGTAACTTTAAGAGAAAATGTAATAATTTTGTTAATATTTGCATGAGAACATTAGAGTAAATCATAGATTTAGTATAAATAAAGAAATAAATATCAACAAAAGTTCCTTAAAAAGAGTTGAAATAAAATATTTCTAAGTGTTGGATTTTCTATATCCACTCAAAAAGCATGTCATATTTGGGTTCATTTACAAGAATTGTGAGCTAATCAGAAAATTTATTAAAAAAAAACAAAAAAACCAAAAAAAAACAAACAAATATATGCAAGGAAAAAAGCTCAAGTTTGAAAGGCTTAAATAAGTCATGAACCTAACTCCAAACAAACTAGGCTTTAGTACAAAACCAAAACTTGTTTAATTATTGATATCTACAAAAAAGAAAACTAGGATTTGCAACTGTCAAATGGATCAATCAAGAACTAATAGGAAGACTCTGGTAAAGAATCAACCGAATAAAGTGAACAAGGTTTTGTTCAATAATGACTAATTAAATAGTTTGGAATTTTCAATGACATTAGTTAGCCAATGAGTGTAAGGCTCATTTATCATTGATATTTTGTAACATATTCAAGTATAGAGATAGCCAAGCCTATCTGTTGTGAGTTTGTCATGACAAGATGATGTATCACAATACTATTTCCAATCTTTCCACCAAGTTTAAAACACCTCACCCCTATTTTGTGCAACATTTATCTAGGAATAGAATCAACAATATTTTGAAAGGATTCAAAAAACATAGTAAAGAATATGCATTTCATTTTTGCCTCAAGCCAAACTAACAATTTTTTGGTGATCCTTAAAAAAATGATCAAAAATAGTCTTGATGCCTTTGTGAAAAAGTTTTAGTTCATAAACACAAAGAACCTAAGTAAGAATTATATCGTAAAAAGTTATTACAAGAGGCCACCAAATGGATTGTTGTTTGATTATAGATATATGCTTTTTGCAAAAATTGTCTCCTTTCCAAAGAATCCATGGCTTGACAGTTTCCCAAGCCTTCCATATGGTTTTGATCACACGTGTGAATAGAATGAAAGCCCAAATCTCTTTAGGATTTATGACCATAAGAAATACTAGAAGAAATATAATGATGGAGCAATATTTTCTAAGCTTTAATTTCCTTTATGTATCTACTAATCCACTTAACACACAAAGCTAAGCTCTAATATTACATGTCAATAAGGTCGAGCACACCTAAGTCATGAGGGAGACGACAAAACATCTAGGCACCTTTGTGAAAACCTTTTCCCTACTATCTTGTGGTATTTTCTCAATATTTTGATAAGAGACATTCAACGAGAAAGTGGTTTGGTGATCCAATAAGACAACATCTTCTCAACACAAGCAATGATAGATGGCCACAAGAAAGAAGTATGAAAGAAAGAGGGGATGCAAACAAATCTAAAAACCATAAATGACATAGCTTGAGAGCAAGTTCTTTAGTAATGACAAGGTAATATGCCTCACTTTACAAGCGTCGTCTTAATCTCTAGACTAGAGCTATAGATTTTATGGTATCTTTATTGATAATATTACATAAAGAACTTGAATAAAAATCTTCCACATTAATTTTAAAAAGATAATTGTTGACCACATTCCATTAGCTTTTGTAGAAATCATGAGGAAGTCCAACACATTTTAAATCATGTTTCATTGGCTATTGTCAAAATTATCTCACATAGACCATCCTAAGTAAGAAGTTATCTACACAGATTCTTTCAAGATGTGGAGAAATGGCAAGGAACCACATTAATACACCATTGAAGAGTATTATCTCACTCAAGAGAGGATTCTTTGGATTTGAATACCTATTGATAATTATGGAAAAAATTCTTGAAAAATGGCAGAGTTAGAGAAAGACCATCCTAAGTAAGAAGTTATTCACACAAACTCTATCAAGAAGTGGAGAGATGGCAAGGAACCACATTAATGCGCCATTGAAGAGCATTATCTCACTCAAGAGAGGATTCTTGGAATTTGAAAACCTATTGATAATTATGGAGAAAATCTTTATTTCTCTTCTATCTCAATGCTAGCACAAAAGAACTTTAAGATGTTGCTCATGTATGAGTGACAAAAATGTGCTAGTTGGTGCCCATAAATGAAAACAAAGTGAGAAATACTTGATAGTACTGCTTCATTGTTCATTTTAGTCAATCTAATGATGACGACTTGACTCCAAATTCTAAATATGTCAAATGTTGGAAAGGTTGGTTGTGAGTCAATAGATATGTGGTAAAAAACATTGTTTCTTTTTTTGCCTAAGGCTGAAAAACTACCTTTCAATGCAAATGAAAAGTGATAAGAAATTCAAAATGTTGACAAAGGATCAATTGATAAGGAAAAAAAACTAGCGAACGAAAAGAAAGTGATGAGTCAACAAAAAAATATTGAGGAAGAATTGAATTTCCTTTTCCTTGGGCTTGACAAACTACCATTCAATGAATAAACTTATTGGAAAGTGATGAACAAAGAAAACTTTGTATAAATGCTCAACTTAAAAGAAACAAATAATTCACAAAAGAAAATAAATATTTAGCTAACAACATGGCTCTATCGATCCATTTGAGAACCCTTCCAAATATAAAGAAGAGATTATTCCAAATCTACCATGTAGATAAAATGTGATGACTAACAATGTTGGGACCACAGAGCCCTAATTTATTGTGTGTGGAATACCAAACTCCCCTCTTGTCAACTAACATTACTTCCACCATATTGAAGTCTCTACATATAACCCAAGTTCTAGTAGGATTTAAGTTAACAATTCATTGCAAAAGAGTAGATCTTTTAGCATTAGCTAAAAGCATAAATATTAATAACACTAAAGGAGCAATTATTAATTTGTTGAAAAGGGTCCATAGAGCCTTATTAGTGGAGCCACACCCTTGGTCCACTAGGTGTTAGCACCAATTTAGAGAAAGAAAAGTAACATATCTATCTCATCTTAACTCATGGTTATTATATAGAAATAGTTACTATTGATCCCTAATAAGCTCGTGCCTAAATAAGGGCAGTTGAGAAGCTTTGCATATGGGGTACCTAATGCGCTATGTAGAGCAACCTCCAAGACTTTAGAAGTTGGCTCATTAGAGTTTTGTTTTGGGAAAAGGGAGAGAGGGAAAACTAGGGAACGACTAACCTAAGGCAATTTGTGAAAGCTTTCACAACCCTTTGAGCCTAGAAATAACAAGAACAAGGAACCCCAAAATATTAGGCATAGAACGCCACATATTCTTCACGTTGGAGAGAGAACAAAAATACAAAAGTCAAACGGACATAATGCAAAATATTCAAATCTCTCCACGAGAAGCACTTGCCAAGGCTTGCAGGAGTTGTTCTTATTATCTAGAAGTTATTTCACAAGAATTTTGCTCATAAAAATGGCATAGTATAACCTCAAATTACAAACATTGAAACAATATAAAACATGGTTCAATAACTTGAGTATCTATGATGAAATTATAAAAGCCTAAAATAACAAATGATAGCTATGTCCCTCTAGAATGACACAGAGCTTAAGTCTATTCAAAAAATCAGAGAAAAACATATAGTTGTGAGAGTGACTTGAATTCCTTCTAGGAGAAGATGAAGGTGAAGTAGCAAATCTTTCTATTTGAGAGGATAAAATATTAGCCACAACTGACATTCTAATAAGTTGAGGTTTACCCGTTACTTTGGAGGATTCCCCATGTTGGAATATACTAATCTCCCTTCCTTGTTCAAAAGATTTATCATGATTCTTTTTTGTCACCCACTATTAGAAGATAGGTTGTTTTATTCATAGGCATAATTATTCTTATGGTTTCCCATTGTACTTTATCTTTCTCCATGTGTCACTTGTGAGCTTAGGGCCAAGTTTGGCTCTTGGCATAAAACTAAGAGACAATCCAAGATTTTGTATTCAAAATATTGATGCATATAGTATGTGTTCAACAAATTTACATAAATGACCCTTTCGGTAATAACTAGCCAATTTGAATGCAGTCTAGAACTAATATATTTAAAAAGATCAACATCAATGCAAGGATTTTTTGAAGATGAGTGAAAATAATCTATCTCAATGCAAATAACATTACCTAAAGAGGAAACAATAAGGCATATGTAAACTAGAAATTTTTAACACAAATTCTCAAGTCTAGGGAGTGAAAACGAACAAAGAACTATACACATATATGAAAAATATTTGAAAATGACATCTACATGGCTTGTTTTGACAACCAAAAATGGAAAAAACCCTTCGGTGAGGTTTTGGAGGGTTTTGAAAACCAACCACTCATGGAGCATGCTTTCAAAGATGATCTAATCAATAAAATAACCATTTAAATTTTAACTTTGAAGTCATTTATAAGGATTGATAAATTTAGAAATAGATAAAACCACATCAAATAGAGTTTTTGAGGAAATATCTTGTGAAATGTCTTATGAGAAATTTTATGGTCACATTTAAGAAGGTCATTCTGCATGCATTCAAACACTATAGCATCTACTATTAGAATGTTTAAGATTTGAAATTATTTTTAAGAAAAAGAAAAACAGTTAAAAATGAGAGAAAAAAACAGGTCATAATATATATGAATTAACTATAAGATTTATTGATTAAACAAATAATATGAAAAAAAATTACAAACAAAATTAAACACGTCAACCGTACCAAACTCAACACTCTATTTAATCTTACATTAATAACAAATTGTTTAAGAAAATTGCCTATGAAAATGAAATCTAAAATTTTGAATAAATTAGTGCAACTATTACTCAAGGAGGTTTACTTTGAAATGATGTTAAATTTCTATAAATCAAAATTCTAATTAGAAGAGGGGAATCTGTCATGTCATATTTCACGAATAAATCCCACAAAAATTAAAATCTGATTAGGGAAGAGGAATATCACCAAATGATATATGAAACACCCATATACTGCACACAGATGCCAATGGCAGGGTGTCTTCTATTTACAAAGTTAATTGAAATCGGTACTGGTTGCTCTGTAACCAAGGGCAAATCTACTATAAAAGCTGAGCAGCCATACACTACAGAGAAAGGTACTAAAAATTGTTTGCCCTAAATGCAATATCCGTTCCAAGAATGCAAGGAGAGACTAGAACAATAAAAAGTTTCAATTTCATAGCTTAACGTACACATACATCTGACTTCCAAGCAGTACCCTGCTACCTTAATCCCTTAAGTTTAAATTTCTCATCAACAGCTAAAATGGGCAACCTTTCACAAGCCCACTTCTCATGGGCAAGGGGTAGCTCTACCTAGTACTTCTTAGGTTTAGCCTGATATTTACAAATGCAACAAATAACTAGTTTATTCTTAAGCATTTCTAATAATGCAATTACAGATATAGTGGATTAAGTTGTTTATTCATACTGTGTATCACTTATAATTCAGGGAAGAATTGAAAGGGGCAGTAAAAAGTAACATTCTCATAGTCTAAATGGGACATAGTCCGAAACAAAGATGACAAACAAAAGATTCAAATTTACACAATAGTTTCAGATGTCTATGCGTTTTTAGTTTGCTGTAGAAGTCGAATGATTCTTAATGAGTCAATTAGAGATCAAGTCTTGTTGAGTGCAAGGCTCTAACATCATAAGAGATGAAGACAGGATTATGAATTTGGCAGAATGAACACCTTCAGTCCTTGCTTTCTTAGCCAAAGAGATTTCAGCATAAGAACTTGTTCTCCCATATCAGATTACTAAAAGTTCTTTCTGAATAATATAAAACTCTCAGATGAGGAAGAATCTTGATTCCTATATAAATCCAAGTACAACATCATTAATAAGCTTCCAACCAATGAGAATGCCTTCCTTTTCAGGAGGATCTTCTGACTGAGCTTGATCAGGGAAGATGGCCAGGGCTAGGCAAAGAACCTCCTTATCAGAGCCAAGCCACCATATATTAGAGCATAGGTATGGTGGCAGACAGTCTTCCAGATGTGACAGGTACCCCGGTCCCTCTAAGCCTCTGAATTCTGGGGATAATCTTCTTCTCACCTTCTTTTCTAAGTACAGTTTGAGTTGGTCTAGTGGTGGAGGGAGTAAGATATGTATGTTTCCCATATGTAGATCCAAAAATATAACTGATATCATAGACTACAAACACTCCTTTCATTTCCTATGTAATTAATGTTAAATTTATATATGTGCAGTATTGGTGGTGGTTATAGCAATTGTTTGCAGGTCCTGGTGAAAAATTGTTTGCAGTTCGTGGTGAAAACTTGGAGGACTCCGAATCATTATGAAAATTTTCCAGTACATTTAATGTCAATGGCACCTTTTCTTTTGGCTTCCTAATGTAATTCATTTTTCTTGACTCGAGCTTGTGAGGCTCGGGCTTAATGCTAACCAATGTCTTTATTAGGAAGCCCAAGTTTAAGTTTATGAACAGAAATTCTACAGCAGGGGATACACAAAGTCAGGAGAGGGCAGGTGACCCCAGCTCACAAATGTTGGAAGCCCAGTAAGTGTCATCTCTGCTTGTACAGAAACAAGCTTTTCACAAACCAAATGGGCATTATTTTGACTTATCAGGGTTTCCTGTTTTAGGTGAACCTTTCTTTCCTAGATCACTACACTCCTGTTGTCTGAATTTGATTAATAGTTTCATGATGACAGAGTAAACAAAATGCAATTAGAGTTCTCATACTAATACATAGGAGCTGAAGACTAGTATATACTCAATTAAAAAACTGCTGTTGTAAAAATTTATGAGCTGCTTCTGCAAGTGCTAACTCTGTTTTTGTATAAATGAACTAATTTCAAACATAATAAGCAGGCAGATCAAGAAGCTCCTAGCAATGAAATTTCCTAGGAAAAAACCAAACTGAAAACAGGAATCCCTAATTATATAGGAATTCATCTAAATTCATTAGATTGTCATTTGCACTAAAAAGAAAAAAATCATTATGATGGCTCCCTTTGAAGTTGTATAGTTGAGTGAAAGAGGAAAGAGTTGTGGGTTGCTAACCTTGGTCATCAGTCATAGGAAAATCGATATTTCCTTGAGGATTGAAGGCGACCATGGGAATCACTTCACATCTTTTGAAAGAAAAGTATGATTTGTGAGGAAGTAGCAGCTTCGAATTTCTGTAGAAGACAAAAGCGGAGAGAGAATGATTTGATGCAGAAGAAAGTGTGGATGGATATGGACGAAGGGCCAGCCGAGACAAGTCCAGAGCCATTACCATTATTTCAAATATCCTGTCAATAATAACCCCATACGCCTTATCGACTTCAAGTGTTTTTTAGATCAATGCATCGGTCTAAAGAGCCAACCCAAACGGCAAGAAAGGGAAAAAGAAGAAGTATAAATGCATGCACGAAAGTTAGGGAAGTTTTCCTTCACAAATTTAGTATAGTTTTACCGGTGGAGAATTTGTCTTCTTAAAATAGAGGTATTTTGTTTCTTTTGTAATATAGTTAGGTATATTTAAAGAAAAGGAAGGAAAGATCATTTTATAGTTCATGATATCAACCATGTGTTTTTGGGTCTCGATATGGTCTAGATATAGTGACAGCAATATGGTATACCAACCATATGTTTTTGGGTCTAGATATAGTGACGACAATATGAAGTAGTTACCATGGGTCTAGATATAATGACGACAATATGGGACTACCTCATACTCCTTGCAGGAGGCACCTAACTCTGCTACAAATCTAACTCTGCTACGAAAAAGGCATACATACCCTACATCCTTGTGGGATTTGAACTTGTGACCTCTTTCAAGAGCACAAGTTCTCCACCACTAGGCCAACTCGGGTTGTAGACCGGCTAAGGAGTACTATCTAAGTAGTCACATATTACTCTAAGCTATATATAGAACTAAAAAGAGATGCCTATTTTTTTTTTGGCATTTGTACATCAATAGAGAAAATCAAGTGGAGCAAGGGTATACTCCACTTCACCTCAATCTAAGGAGAAAGAAGAGTTTTAGGTGAAGGTATTGTGTGCGTGCCAAATTTATCATCTTTGTATTTACCTTCAATATTTTTTTGTCATCATTTTGGCAATGCCATGCGGGTTTTACATCCTTGTTTAATCCTTGATTTTGAAGGTTTTTTAACCTCATCTTGCCTATTTTTTATCTTGTTGTCCAAAAAATGTCAAGGCTAACTATTGTAGGCAAAGTTGAAGATAAGACCTTCAAATTTTTAAGTATTTTGTCATAGCTTTTAAATGGCTATAATTTTTTTTCACAAATATTTATTAAAGGTTGGAAATCATCCGAGTACAAAAAAATGCTTCAAATCATTAATATTCAGTGAGCTATCTTAATTAGTAGGAATTTATTTGTACATTTTTTTTTGGATCGAAAAAGAGAAAAAAAAATCTATGTCATCTAGGGTTTTTCATAAATTTGATTTTCTAGTCATAAATCAAAGAATTTTTTGGATTTATTTACATTTGTGGAAATTTCTTCAAATTTTAGCATGAGTTACTTCTTTGTATGTATTTTTTTAAGATAAAAAACATTACAAATTATGGGATTTAGTTTGACTATTGGAAAACCACAAAATGTTAATTACTCTTTTGTGATAAGCATATTTTTTCCTTACACTTATTTTGTTACATAATAGTATTGATTTTTTATCATTTATTATTTCTATTATCATTGTGCAATTAGTTTATGCTTTAGAAATTTGTTTTTGGTGTGTTTTTCTCACATTCATAATGGGCTTAAAATTTACCTAGGTAAGTGCACCAAGATGTGATACAATTTACTAGCCACATGCCAAAAAACACCAAAAAATGAATAAAACATTTATGTATTTTTAATAAATTCAAAACCAAGTACATGCTATGTTAGGATTAAGTAATACTGAGATGGGGGTGAATCAGTATTACAACAATTTATAATTAAACTTAGCAATTTCCAACTTAAACAAATAATTACTGAAATGAAAAGAACACAAAATACATAACTCATGACCCCATGATTTTGTTCATGAGGAAACCCTGGCCAAGGGAAAAGCTCGGTGGGGATGATACCCACAAATATGCACTAAAAGTATAGTGTCCCTGTTAGGAGATAAATATTACATTAGTACATTTCGCTGTTAAAGGAATATAAAACATTGTTAGGGGTATACACTGAGCACACTACTCTTACAATAAAAAAATATGTCTCGGTTACAATGCTTTACAAAAATGAACTTATACAAGCATATGTTATGCTTAAGTAGTTCCATTTATAGCTTGCATCACCTTCTATATGATTCTAAGATCGCAATGCATCCATTCATTCGATCATACATTATCCATACTTCACTTCTCAAAACCTTTCCATATATATACTTTACCTCATACTCAGTTGACTCCCAAATACATCACAAAACGTGATCAGCTCTTATCCAAAACTCAAATACAAACTTGGTGATCATGCACTAACAAAATTAGGGTAAGACATAATCCAAATCCAACTTAGCGTGATTGGATTCTATGTTACACTCCTTCAATCATCGCGGTTGTTCAACTGCTCTATCTTGTTGCTACACTATCTTCGCATGACTTCAATCATATGTAACTTTCATCTATGAACTCCAACACTCAAGCCACCTTAACTGAAGGTCTACAATATCCCAAAATACCTTCCTTTAAGCTCACATGACATTGTTCATCATATATAGTGCTCGTTGCTCAAAATTGTACTCTTGTACTCGGTAAACTACTTTTTGGACTTAGTCATTTTACAAAACCTTAGCACCAACACTGTGTTTCACTCCAAGCGACCATACATAACTATAGTGTTGCCATAAATGGAAACCCTTATACACTCTTGAATGAACCACTTGCCAAAATCTCTCCCTTTGGCATTGATGGCAACACTTAGTGAAAAATGACTAAGTATTCAATACCAAAATAATTTGACTAAGTACATACTCTACTTTATAATCTCCTCTACTAATCCCAAATTATCTTCTATATATTTCCTCTATACATTTTTCATAGCTACTACTCCACCTTTGACATCAATGGCAAAGTTGTATACAAAAATGTAGTATATATAGAAAAAATGTACAACTGCTTACCAAAAATTTTAGAACATGTGTAGTGCATCTTGGAAAGAGCTTTCCAAGATCTTTTCCTTTTCAATCCAAGTCTTTACCAAAATTTGACCCACATGGATTAGTCCATTCAATGCAAATGAAGATGTTTGTGCTCCCTTCAACTCAGTAGGCATGCTCTCTGTGAGGACCTTTGTTGTTTTCTCCATGTCAGAAAGGTGTATCTCAAGAATTGATAGCTTAGTAGTGATCAAACTCTTCAGCACACTAAATCTTCCCATAACTCTCCCTTTCTCAGTTTCCAACACACTTATTTTTTCCAGCAATCTGGACACTTCCTTGTCTATCTCTAAAACAGTGCATAAGAAGGTCTCACAACTGTGCACCATTAACTTATCTAGTGTCTTCCTATCATGTGCAATAATGTCCTCAATGTCCTGAAGGTTTCTAATAGGATTTATACAATAGTTGTATAACTTCCTTCCATGTGCCACACAAGCCTTCACTTCAAAAACAATATTACCTAGTATGCCCAAGTCCCATGCAATAGACTTGCATACTTTCTTTAGCTTCTTTGCCAAAAATGTCTTCTCAGCTTTTGCTTCTGCGATCTTCTCCAGAGGCTCAAAGTGACAATCAAAGTCATCTAATGTTTTGTCTAGGTTCTCTATTGTATCCTTTCCTTGAAAAGTAAAAGGTATAGGTAGGAGTTTTTTGATAGTATCAACTGCCCTTTCTATTACCCTTGACTTCTTCTCAATTTTCTGCTCCGATCTCTCTTTAGCTTTAGCAAATCTATGTAGGATAGTTTCATTAACTCATCTTCATCCATGCTCTCCACATTAGTATTCAATGTTCTGTCTCCACTTGCCAACATTAAGGTTGAAGAAACATGTGAAATTGTTTCTTGTTTTACTTCGACCTTAATCTCAGGTTTCTTCTCAGCCTCAGCAATGTTCAGTTGTTTTTCACTTTTAGAGGGCTCTTCCTCAGTAGGTTTCTCTATATATTTTCCATCACTTCTACAAACATTAGGTACAATATCAGTATTTCCTTCAAAAGGGTCATTGGTATCCAACGAGGTGTCCAAAGTCACAGTCACACCAACAACAAATAAATTAGGTACTATACTGATAAACTGACTATCATCTTCTCCATCCTTAGGAGATTCAATGTTTATTACTGTAGGCTTGGATGACTCTCCCTTTAGGATAGATTTAGGCTTAGTATCCTTAGGTTTAAGAGGTGAAGATTTCTTAGGTTTTAGTTTCCATTAATATTTTATCAATGGTCTCGTGTGTATCCTCAATAACCTCATCATACTTCCTCCCCATTATCTTTATCAATCTTTCTTTAGTTCTTAACAGTGGTTTCATTGCTTTCAGGATTCTTTCATGCTCATCATAAGATATGACTAGCAGCATGTGTTGGAATTATATGATGTGCCAGTGGCTGAGAGGGGGGTGAATCAGGAACCAATAAAACTTAATCCTTTTAATCTGCAATTAGATTAACTTATTTGTTTGCATGCATATAACTTGAAAGTAAAGAATCATACAGAACACATAACACAATATTTGGTTACCCAGAAACCTTCCAAAAGAAATTAAAACTGGGGTGGGGATGATACCCACAAGATTTAGTACTACAGTATAAATTTAGCCTGTTAGATCTTACAATGACCACTTCTAATGGTCTTCCCTGTTAGGAGCATAGAAAGGATTGTTAGGTCCACCTTGTTAAAGGATTTTGTACAATACAATAAGTAATGCAACTCAGCTAAGAGATTTAAAGAAAGGACTGTTAGGTCCACCTTGTTAAAGGATTTTGCTGATCCACCTGTGAGAATGAACCAGTTGATGATCTGCTTTGTGCAGTTGTGATTGTTGAATAAGATCCTTTGAATATAATTGATCCCCTGAATGTGATAGATAAGAATCTACTTTCCTGAACACTTTCGCACTTAACTCAAACTGTCATTCACATGCCTTATGCATACATAATCATATTCATATATAGTGCATATTCTTCTCATCTTGGATAAAAAAAACTATCTTACATATATATATTTATCCAAAAAATAACTCTGTAAGTCAGCTTGCAATAAACAAATTTATATTTAACAATATATTCAAAGTCGGCTTCAAACTGTCACTCGGGTCCAAAAGACTACTCAGGTGATAAACTATCACTCGGGCGATACTGAACACTCAGGTGATGCTGAACACTCTGGCGATGTTGAACACTCGGGCAACACTATATACTCAGGCAACACTAAATACTCGGGAAACACTAAATGACTAAGTGTTTTGACACTAATTAACAATATGTCTTTCCATAAGGTCTACAATCTCCCCCTTTGGCATTAGTGACAAAAAAACTTATCATTAAACTTTTTATCTGATATGTCAAAACTCCCCCTTACTGATTGCTTGGGTTTTGACACTTGCTCTGTTGCTTGGGTCCAACTGACTCTGTTTTTGTATTTTTCAAAATTGTTATTGTAAAATATATTTTCTTCACTATTCACTGTACATGTGTAATTTACAATTACATTTCCCTCTTATACAATGATATTTCCCCCTTGTTTTTGACAAGACTGCCAAAAATAAATGTCATCTATAGGGTTATCCTGAAGTAGGATAGAAAATCACTATGTACCTTCAAAATTTGAGACAGAGTGTTGTCCCAATTGTCCTGTAGCACCTTCAAGATGTGCAATTCAACTTGTAGTTCTGCAGATAGTTCTATCATTAGCTCATTAACTGAGAAGTTGTTTTCATGAATGAGAGTTTTAGCATGTGTTATGCGTTTCTGCATTCCATCCATGTGTAGTAGAAGTTGGCTCTGGATTGTTTTAAGAGATTCTCTGATTCTTTCTTCTTCTCTCAACACTTCAGCCTGTAAATCAGTAAGATACTTTATTTTCTTAAAGTGAGCAGAACTAGTGCTCGGGTCAAGTGCTAACTGCCTTTCACTTTCCTTCATGTCTGCATCGATCTTTACTAACTTAATTTTTTTTATTTCCATATTAAAGTTAGAGGAATCACTCAACTTTACAAATAGTGCTACCACATTTTTCACAGTAGTTTCTAGAGTGCTGATAATCTATCTAAGCTGCACCTAGTCAATTGCAATGTTCTCTAGAACCTTGTTCTCAAATTTCTTCTCTGCCTTTTCAAGTAACTTCTCCTGACCATTCATATCTGTGTTGAACTTGTGTACAATTTCAACAAGTTGGTCCATTATTGAGTCACTCTCATTGACTTCAATCTACAATGCATCTACAAATATGCCTTTGACATCTTCAAGTACTTTGTTCCTTTGTCTTTCATTTCTGAGTTTTTTCTGTGAGGCTCTTTTCTTCCACAGTTCTTCCAAAATATCCATTTGTTCTACAGATAGGTTGGATAGATCCCAATTAGGAATCACAATCTCTTTATATAGATCTATCTCATCAGTTATTACTGCCTTTGACTTAGGACTCAGTGAAGGAACAATTTCCTTACCTTTATCTACCTCATCCTTTGCTTCAATATTCAATCCAATTAGGTCATTGACCTTTACAGTACCAATTTTTGGATCAATATTTACTGATGAATCAATAGTAGAAATGTCTACCTTGCCTTTCTGTGACTCGGGTGTGCATGTCTCAGTAGTAAGAGGGGCCTATTGCTCAGTCATAGTCTATTTAGATGTAGATTCTGCAACCTTGTCTTTGCTCAGATTTACTATACTGTGTATAGAAGATTGGGGTAGTGATGCCATTACCTCAATTGCAATCTTCTCAATGTTGGACTCTTCAATAGTATGTACCTCGAGTAGAGTATCATCATTTCATTTTTTTGGAGGGTCTGTACTTGGTACTTCTTCCTTCACATTGCTTTCTATTATCTCAAATATTGACTTCCACACTAATGTGGCACGCTGAGCTACTTCTTCTATGTTCTTGTTCAATATTTGGAATGCCCAGAATCTGGGGGTGTGATTATTCTCATATTTACTCAAGGCCTCTTTCACTTCTTTACCTTTCATTGTAGGCATGACCTGCTTCAATGTCTCTTCCCTTATATCTCTTTCAATTTGTACTGAATTCTTCCAGGAAATAGATACTGCCTTAAATAATTCTTCAGTCATATAACTCTTCAACTTAGAAGGGTCATATTTCCACTTTGCCATCTTCTCCACCACTACTTGCTCAATTTTCTTATTTTCTTCTTTTGTCCTATAAGCATACTTCAGTGAATTCACAAAACTCATGGCTCTTCCTTCTTTAAGGTCTTTAATATTCTAATCAAGTGTGGGTGTTGGTTTAGTGAAGACCACAGTATCTTCTTCATCATCATCCTCATCATCACTTAGTATAAGTTTTCTCCTTGATCTTCTCAAGGTGACAACAGGAGTAGTGCTTTTTTCCTTTTTATGTCTAGGTGTTGTCTTCCTCTTCTTCTGTGGAGAATTAACATCAGTTTCTTCCTTGTCAGATTCAATTTCCTCTTTCTTATTTGTATCCTCTGTTTTAACTGTGTCCTCTTTACTCTCAGAGATTGTAGGAGAGTCAAAGGTCTTTCCATACTTCTTCATGAATGTATTAAGTCTCTTTCTTCCTCTCTTCAATATCTTAGGAATCTTAATTTCCAAAGATATCCAGCTCTTTGCTTCCTCATAGGTTCCAAAGTAATGTGCCTTTGGATTGACAGGTTCATTCACAAGAGCCTCTATGATATCTTTAGTGTCATCATTATTAACTTCATATGGCAGGGGTTGTACTCATCCAACCCTAGGCTTTACTGCTTATATATACACTTTATCACAATCAACTAGAAAACATATTTCATCTTTGTACTTTTCAACTAGTTGTTTGGGAATTCTATATCTTCTCTGCATCTTTTGTTTGAAACTTTCAAAGTATCCATCCATAATGCTATCGAAGTTGTCTCCCATCTCAGCTATGAATTCATTAATTTGATGGATGATTGGTCTATCCTTTTTCCATGCTACTGTTCCTTTGGAGGGAAAGAACTTCTCAACATAAAATAGTATCCAGATTAGAAGAGAACCAAACTTACATGAATTGGTTTTTGATACTCGGATGCTCTCCATATTCTTTCTCAACTGAGTGAGTTACAATTCTATTAGGTTGAATACCAGATTCTTCTTGACTACTTTGTAAGCTAGGTCAACAGCTTCACATGCAACATTGTTGGGTCTACTCAAGATGTATATCTTGTGGGCTATCACATGAATGTCAAATTTCATCTCCATATATGTTACACCGTTGAGTCTCATTCCTCTTCCATCCCACTTGGCAAGAGTTAACATGGCTAGTTCATCCTTGTTTAGGGTTTTGGTATCTTTTGGCTTGTCTAGCATAGGGAACCCGGTGACACGGTGAATTATTTGCTTAGTGATCTTCACAGGATGGTTCAACCATAGTTGCATGTCATGAACACGACTAAGAACATATCTAATCCATTTTTTCTGGAAGACCCTCGGCATATGCATGATATGTGTCAAACCCTTAGTTTTGTGGTGCTTATGCTTGGGCTTTAGATTCATGTGAGTACATAATTTCTCATATGTTTGATTCATCTCACTGGTTACAAGCTCCTGTATGTTGCAGTGATAGAAGCTGCAAATGTCAAAACCAATAACACTCTTGGGGGAATTAGGGAATGATCTCCCATTGGGTCTATCTCCTCTGCAACTGACGAATGAAGCTTGAACACTGAAGGTTCACAAATTGCATTCCTTACTAGCATCTCAGAACCTTTCTTGACCTTACTGTTGGAAGTGGATGCCATACTGCTTGGATGAAATAATCAAACTTTGCTTTCAATCACGAATTTGCACTGAATTTCTAAGGGCTCTAAATTGACTTGTAAACTGGAATCTTTGTAAAAAATACTCTTTACAATCCTTCATATAAAATATTTTTCAACTGTTAGAGTATTTCATTAAATGCTCTATGCATAGTAGCCAGCGTGACTTGGGTGTTTCTCCAAGATTCACTCGGAATCTCAGGTGAAACTAACTTTCCAGTTATCAATACTACCCAACTCAGCTCGGGTGAACTGGAGTGACTTAGGTGTAACTAACATTCTGACTTAGGTTGAACTACAATATGTCCTCATGCATCAATATGCAGATATGGACTGTATTGCTTACCTGGAACTGATGTAGGATGGCTTGTATTGCATAGTTCCAGTCATCTCCTTACAATTCTTGCTCAAATGACTGAGTTGCTTACACACGTAGCATCTCTTAGTAGGATCTTTTTTTTTTGAAGTAAGTCTTCATACAATTTGCTCCAACATTTATTTGATGTATGCCATGTCTTACCACAATGATTACATTTAGCTTTGTTATTCCTTTGAGCTCCTTGTTGTGAGGATTCACCTTGTTCAGTATAGCCTAATCCAGTATGTCCATGATGTATGAGTTCTGTTGCCTAATCCATGCTAGTTTGTGAATTCATCATAATTTCATTTGTTTTCTTTTCACTATTGAGATCATTCTGTAGTCTTTCATTTTCTGTCCTTAGATTGACAGCTTCTTGTGTTGCATTGTTGAGTTGACTTACCAAATCATCTTGTTGAAGTGATAAGTGTTGGATTTATTTTTCTTTTTCTTCTAGTCTTGTACTCAGCAGTCTTTTGTCTTCTTGTGCTACATTTTTGTCATCTTATGCTTTGTTCTTTAGTTCCATGACTTCACACATTCTGATTGAGTGAACTTCCTGTTCTCTTTTCAATTTTCTAATTTCTTCATGTAGATTGAGATTCTTTGCAAGCAAGTCTTCAGTGGCTGCATCAGCTTCTTCTGAGATTTTTTCTTTGCAAAATTATTCAATTCTTTCTTCTATACAGTTCTTGTCATTCATTTGCGCTACTAATTCTTTTCTTCTCTTTAGGGAAAGAGAGAGCTGCTCCTTAAGTTTTATGATCTGGTCCATGGCCACTTTAAGATCTATCTTTTCATTCTCAATGGCTTTCTCCAATCTGTATGTTTCCATATCCTCTGATCTTTTCTCAAGTTGTTAAACTTACGATAAGAGAACTGATGCTTTGATACCAATTGTTGGAATTATATGATGTGCCCAATGACTGAGAGAGGGGGAATCAGGAACCAATAAAAATTATTTGTTTGCATGCATATAACTTGAAAGTAAAGAATCATACAAAACACATAACACAATATTTGGTTACCCAGAAACCTTCCAAAAGAAAGTAAAACTAGGGTGGGGATGATACCCACAAGAT
>MU226986.1:2068706-2080539 GCA_018584345.1 Thuja plicata | reverse complement strand
TGAGAATAGTAGATCTAAAGAGAGAGCCTTCTTGCTTCAATGAAGATCCACCATAGCTTGTCCTCAAAAATTCTTGATTGAAGATGATGATATGTCCTCCTAGCTTGTCCTTCTATATCATCCTCTTGCTTTTTTGCATCATCATTTCATCATGTCATCTCCCGATTTGATTTCATGATCAAATGAAGGCAAAAGAGAGTGTTTATATAGAGATCTCAACATAGGTCTCCTAGGGCAATGCAAGGGATCCTAATTCAAGTTCTACCTGATTATCATGGTCCAATCACAATCACCAATCAAGGAGGGAACATATTAATTCAAATATCGGAGAAAACACTTCCGCATCCGAACCTGGGGACCTAGTTTAAGTTTCGGACCTCGATAAGCTCCAGATTTGAAAGCAGGGACCAACACCCGACAGGGATCTATGTTGACCTCACCTTGACCTAGGTCAAGGTCGACCTTGACCCTGACCTAAGTCAGGGTCGACCTCGACCCTGACCTGAGGTTTCAGGCAGGTCACTAGAAAGTTGCTAAGAGGTTCCCAGGTCAGCCGGGGACCTAGGAAGGTGGGGGAATGTGCCAGAATGTTAAGAAGGCCTAGAGGCCTAGGGAGAGAGTAGGATGAGGCCCAGGAGGACCAATACATAGGTCCTACCTCGAAAGAAGAGTGATGGAGAGGGAAATCTAGGAGGATCTATTAGATCCTAACCCTAATTTTAGCTACACATGTATAATCAAGCACAGATGCAAACCTAATATGCAAACATACTAAATGAGGGTGCTAAACCTATCAAATTGGAAGTGCTTCCATTTTAAGACGATACAGGACCGATGTGTCCGTAAGGTGCACTAAGCACCATCAGGCAGCAATCTTTTGAGGCACATATCTCAAACCTCGTGTGAGGTATCGAAAAACCATTAGTTGTTATGAGACCATTCTATAGAGGCCTAAAATAACCTATCTCAATTTTGGGAGATTCAATTTTTTTTAATTTGGCAACGCAATCTCAGTTTATGTCAAAACTTGTAGTGTGGCTCAATTGAAACTAGCAACACTGTGTATCTTTCAAACTATTCATCGTGGTGTCAAACCGTCAACACCATTATCTCCAATTGAATGGGTTAATCCTAGGATCAACCTTGTTTTTCCCATGCAATCGCTTGAACATTGGGAACCACACTAGACTGAAGTGTCCCTAAGGTGCACTAAGCACCATTGTGTAGTGATCTTTCGAGGCCCATATCTCTAAGCTCGTGCATGGTATTGATGAACTGTCAAGTGATATGGGACCATGTTACGAAGGCCTACAATAACCTATCTCAGTAGGTGATGTAGAGATATGATCAATGAACTAGGTTGGTACTATTTTCCAACTAGGTAAGATTTGTGTTTTGACTATGAAAGATTAGTACCCTTGGGTTGGTGTGTGCCTAATTGGCACTATGAATTGTTTCTACAAGTAAGTAGGAGTCCTAATGGGTAAGGACTTATGGAAGTAATGTTTTGTGAGTTGGTGTGATTCAAGGGTTGGAAGACCTCAAGATAGATTTGGGCAAGATGTGTATGCCTAAGGTAATGTGTGTCAGTGGTTCATGGGATTTGGGAGTAGGAGTGAGTCTTTGGGGTATTGAAGCAACTTAAGGGGCTAGTAGCCTAGTGAGGGCTTGGGGGTTTGTTACCTATTGAATAGGTGAGTTGGGAGGAAGATATCCCTAATAGGTTGATATTGGTGGATGCTCAACAAGCTCAAGCCTCGATACAATCAATGCATCTAAAACAATGATAAAATACATTTTTGGACTTTGACTATGAAAGAGAACTTTGGACAGATAGGTCCTAGTGAATTACAACTAATGTAAATTAGGTTCTAGCTCTATTGTCTTTGGATTCCAAGGATCTTAACCCACCATGAACACACACCATATGCAAGCAAGAGAGAACTACATCAAAAACAAAGAATTGTACCAATTTGCTCCCACTGTCACTCTGATTGTGATTTTAGTAGTGATTGTGATTTCAGCAATGACCCATGCCCAAGAGTGACTTTCAACTTCCTTTTTCAAGTTTTTTTCCCTCTTTTCAACTTTTTACAAATAAATTGCTTGACAATTTTTCCTACATTTTAGCAACTTTTACATCTTGATGCCTAAAGGCTTAGAAATTGGGAGAATAATAAAAAATGGTCGAAAGTGACCTTAGAAACCATTATTAAGATAAATCTAGTCAAAATTCATCAAAATTTCATAATTGCCAATTTGATGCTAATTAGGACATACACATAATGAACAATTTTGATCACATTTCAATTGCAAATAATTAACTAAGTTTTGATGTACAAAGATATGCACACAATGAACAAATTGGATCAAATACCAACTTTCATATATCTCAAAATGAACAGTAGTCATGTACATATACAAAAATAGCATAAATGTCAAGTCAATAATAGAGTTCCAAAAATGTGGCATGTGTCATGTCAAGGTCAACATATACAATACAAATGTCAAATATATACATAAATTGGTCCTTCAATGACCACAACTAGAACTATATGTCTCTATCGATATCTATGAATTTGATGGATCGTCAAAATTGAGCCTCTTTGAAGCAGTATGTGGCTTTGTAGGTGGTTGTACAAGGATAATTGAAATGTTGAATCATATATATTTTCTTAATATAACATCAAAATAACTAAATACAGGACTATAAATTATTTGCAGTTGAAATGTTGATTACCTCATCCCTTTCTTCTACACTTGGAAAAGGTTGAGGATTTGTGGGAATTCCTGAAGGGGGTTGTAACAGGTAAAACAACATTAATACAAGTTAACAACATATATGTCAAAAAACACTAAATAACTAAAAATGCGTGGAGTCAAAAAAAATCTATACCAAAGTCTCAAATGGATCTCCTATGCTCATAGGAGGCAAAGTCATTGATGAATTAGTTATGATCATTTCCTATATGGTAAGTGATAAAAGATATTATAGTCATACAGGAAGGAAGTAGGGTTTTCAAACAAACAAGAAAGCAATCTAAAAGGAGTTAAAAATATAGTTTCAACTCCGTTGTACACTTAGTAAAAAGGAGTTAAGAAGGCAAACATACCTCTTCTCTCTATTGTGTTGGAACCCATCTTTAACGGGTAGGACTTCTAACAAAATGGAATGGTAGAGCATCAGTGGGAAGTTTCAAAGGGGGTTTTAATTGGTAAAAGACAATTAATACAAGTTAATAACCCAAAGTTGTTGAAAAACTCTAAAAAAATAAAAATGAGTGTACTTATATCTAAATAGATATGTTTAACGTATGTAGAACAAATACACATCGGAGCGTCAGATAGTTCTCATGTACTCTTAGGAGGCATCGTCAGATCTGAGGCAACTATTATTGTTTCTTGTATGAAAAATGATAACATATGTTATAACTTCATAGAAGGATTTAGAGATTTCTAACTGCAAGAATGCAATCCAAAGTGAATATGAAGATGTTACCTCTTCCCTCTCCTGAGCCTCATCAACATCAGGTGCATTCATTAATTCCATAAACCCCATTTGTTTCTGTATATAAAACAAATAAATTAGGTGCATTTATCAATATCTACATAGACATGTTTAATCATAATACATTTCAACACATGAATTTAAATTGTACTAAATTACTTTCTGTTGTTTGGGTGTCTGGAAGGATTTCTTTTTCTGCCTCAGAGTGCTAGAGGATGGCTTTCTCACATGAGATGTTCTCGAGGCAGGTGGGGTAGACTAACAAAAACAAAACTAACATAAGGGAAAAAAACATGTATAATATTAAATCAAAGTAAAAAATATCTAAATCTAAATGGTAATGCGGAGCTATCTAAGCCATAGTTAATGGCCTCAAGTGTGATATCATCAAGTTGGGACATCTCAGCCTCTAATAAGCCCTATAAAACACCAAGTAATAATACATATATATTAAAAAAAGATATTTTGAAACCAACATATTATTATATTTTTAACAAATTTAAAAATCTTTACCTCGGGTGGTGAAACTACTCGTGGCCTTGGAGTCGACTGAAAAGTACATGGTGTACTCCTACCACCTGCTGCTCCCTACAATGCATATTATTTATGTCACTTTAAATTGTTCTAAAAAAAGTATTTACTTATATAAGATTTAGGTGATTAATTGATAACATGTTGAATAAATATAAATAAACATACTTGTGTCTAATCGCAAGATAACAAGATATTCATCAGGTTGTCAGTGAGGGCCATATCCTCTAGAGTGGAAGCATGGTGGAAGCATGGCATCTACTCCTGCAACATATACACGAATGAGATGTCAAACCATCCACATTTGGTTCAGTGTCTACACCAAAACATACACTGCAGCAGGTGGCACACATACGATCAATGGGTTGGCCTATGCCAAATGATGCATGTGTTGATGATGGAGGTGCAGCGGGTGCTGGTCTATCCTCTTCTCCAACTAAGTGTGTGCCATGCTCAACAATTAAATCAGTCAATGGTGCAGCTTCCTGAAGAGTTTGTAACTCCATAGAATCCTTTAGGGCTATTTGGATAGTGACATGAACCATGGGTTTAAGAGCTTCATGCCTCCTATGTTGTGGGTCTACCACCCTACAGGCCCTAGCTCTATCCTGCACAGAGCCTCTCCCTCTACCTTGGAACTATTGGATGTCAAAGTAATTTGGCTTCAAGTCGAGGATAAACTCACAATAAAGATTTCTCAAAAAATACAGTGGCACCTCCCAATTGTTACAAGGTGGTTGGTCAAAGACCATATACCACCTATCCCAACAAGTTTCTTTCATCCTAGTGTGAACACACCAATGTAAAGGAAATCGACTCATAGTAGTAAGTAGGTTGTTACTAGCGGTAGGATCAGTGAAAAGAGCACACATGTCATCTTTAAGTATGCCCTTTCTTCTCACCTCATCATATGATAACCCATCTACATAAAATACACGACATCTATCCCTCCATGAACCCCATTTTATGACCTCTATAGATACCCCATTCATGCTATTGGCCATTTTTTCTAGTATTTTCAGGAGGGGTGAGTGGTGCTCCTGATTAGAGGACCTCAACCTCTTCACTAATATAGAAATTTGGGTAGTGTTTTGTGTCAGGCGACTGATAAGATCATCTTTGGTGGCATGTACATGATCTACTAGAGGATGCAGAGGGTTTAGGGGTGGCAGTGGTTGTTCAAGAGAAGCATTTTGAGGATTTTGCATAGGCAAATCAATGCCTTGAGAGTTTTCTTATTGTTCATGTTCATTGTTTTTAGGGTTTTCTTCTATTGATTGTTCACGAAGAGGTCTTTGTTGTTTCTTTCATTTTTGGGGATTGTTTATAGAATATGATATCTAATTAATAAAAAAAAACTTAAATCAATTTAAAAACCCTACTTCAATTAAAATGCAAACAAAAACAATCAAAATAATGAAGGCTTACATGTTTGATGGGTGACATTTTGGAAATTTCTCTAAACGCTAATAAAATGCAATTGCAAGAAGAACACACATGAGTTGTTGAGTTTTTGCTTCCTCCAAGTTGTTGTTTCAACATTTTTGGCGTTGAAAATGACCCAAATCTGCGGCCTTTGAAAATATTTAATGTTTCTTGAATAACCTGTACCTTATTAGATTATCATGGGTTTTGATAAACTTTTTCTTTTTTTTAATGTTTTCTGTTAGGCTTGGTGTTACTAAGCCAAGGACGTTTTTCAATATAAAGAACCTAGTCAAGTTATGAAAAAATTAGTTTTATTTTGCATATGACCACTTTTCTGACCAGCAACATTGTGCACTTACCCATTTACAGAGAAGGCAATAAAATAGTTGATAAATTATCCAATCTCAGAGGTGATGAGTGCTATGAAGAGAAGATTAGTGATCTTTAAGGAATCTATTCCTCCCTCCAACTTATTATCTCATCCTCTTTCATAGATATCTCTGCTTTATCTTCTACCGCCCTTCTCTCACAACTTAACCATTCCCTCCCTTCCTTCGTCAAATTTTCACTATCCTCCACCCATAAAAGGGCACGCTTTTCCTATGGTAGTAGTATCATACTTTTATTCTAGGAGATAGATTCTTTGATTATGAATTCACCTATAGGACCAATAGCAATATCATTGGGGTTTTTATCTCTTGCTTGTTTTGGGCTATGATCTCCAAGAACAATAAGTGGGCTATGTATCATTAAGGATCCTGACAATAAGTGGCTTGAAGATTATCTGAGAAATCCCCAATTCTATTTAATAAGGTATATTATGGGACGGACTAATTACAAATTGGTGAATAAGTTTTAATAATACTTACACTATAGCTCCCAATTAAGTTCCACTCTAAAGGACCGCACACAGTACTAAATAAGAAGTGTATCTCAGTTTCAAGATTGAGTGCCTTTATCTAAACCAGTATATACAAACATTGAAAAACATAGTGGACCAAGTAATTTAGCCGATAAAGGGTTTTCCCTGACAATCTCATCACACATGAAAAAGGATAATGTTTCAGCAGCTCCGTCTTTAATAATACCATGGTTTAACATTAATTACTAATGATAATAGTTTCTTCTTTGTTCATGAGATAACATAACATTATAGACTTTTCTACAAATTCATAATTAGACAATATAATATGGATTGGATAAATATCCCACGGGTTCAAATTGGCTCCATAACTGGTATGCATAACTTTAAGGACAACGAAATAATTTGTTCTTTCTTCTTGAGCTGTGAAGTATCTAACCGGTGGCTATAAGATTTTTTGAGGACAGTAACACTCTCACAGGTATTGGGATGATAATCTAATAAGGTGTGTCTTATTCAAGCATTTCTAGCATCTATAAAATTTGAACTAAATCCAATTTTATTAAATCCTAAATTTAAATTTATTCTCTTACTATGACATTCGACTATGCTTTGGAAGTTTTCTATTTGGTGATGACAATAGGTTGGATAGGTTGGACAATGTGTATCTGGCTTGCTAATGAGAATTGGTCTAAAGTGAAGATCAATAAAAGTTAAATCAACTGAGAAATCTCTTTGTAATTGGCTCAATGTAACTGTCTCGATATAATCTAGCCTAATGTAATTGGTTCATAAATTAGGATTATAATCTAAAAGTGAGGACCTTTGTTTTAAACTTGACTTTATTCTTTTTTTTTGGGACTGAAAAGTCGTGAGCAAGACGGGAGGTTTTTTTTTCCGTTCTTTCCTACCCGTGTCTGCATTGAACGAAGATGTATGTTTTCTTTTTAATAAAAAATTAATTGGCTATGACCCATTACCTATTTTAAAAAAATGTAGTCTTAAGATATGTATCCTAAATTTTTTTCACGTTCATTAATTAATTTACTATAAAAAAATTAATAATATGAAATTTGATATTCCATACATTAGTTATTCCCTCTAATTTCAAGTGGCCAAAAATATTTAAAGTATGTGACTATCATCTTTCTTAAGAAAGTTCCTTTAATTCATAAGAGAGAAAATTAAAGTAGTTTAACATAATCACTATAGTTTGTCTTCAACCCATTATGAAACAATAAAACACTTTTATAGTGACACTGAAGGTTTTCTTTTCAAAATTTGTACACAAGGTAAATTATCAAATAAAAATTCATCACGAGTTTATACAATGAAAATTTCAATCAATTTATAATGAATAATGTATTTATTTCATATTCTGCAAATTCAAATTCAAACATGATTATAATTAAGTAAGTTTTTTAAATCTAAAGTGCCTTAACATAACTTTTTTTATTGGTAAGTGTGACGCTTTGGGGTCACACTCGTATGTTAAACTTCAAAAGATGAGAATTATAGCTAATGGATAGATATAACATTAAATTCTATGGTAACCAAACTGCAAAATTGGCTCACCCATAATACGGCTAGTACAAACAAAAATAGACATCTATTGACTACCATTATGCCCTAAAACCACCAAACCATAAACAATGGTGCACTGAGATTCCAAATAAGAGCTCCTAAGCATAAATGTTTCCTACCCACGGGAGGAGAAGAATTTGATTCACTCATACCTATACTGCTTTTCTCCTTATTTGTTGATCTTAAAATCATCAGGTGCTTAGCTTTTGATGAAGTTTTCTTTCTCTTTACTTTTGACCATTCATGAAATTGAGAAGAGGAGTTGTGAATGGGATTTTCCTTTTGAGGAACGTTTGTCTATTCAACCGATTAAGAATTCATAGGAATTGGAGAGGCCTCATAATTTGAAGACTTTATTAATGAAGAAGTAGCATAGCCATCAACAATAGATTTGGCAAGAGTAGTATCTCCAACAAACAATTGAGGACCAAGCAATGTGGTTCGATCAAGCTTTTATTTCTTCACTTTGTGCACTTGATGGAATGACATAATGTCGGGGCTTTGTTCCAATCCACCATATGGGTTTACTATTATATGCCATATTGCCTCGACCATGAAGTTGCAACTTATGACATTAGGAAGTAATGGGTTCTAAAGAGAAACATTTTATGCATCAGAAATAATTCTTTCATAATGAACATAAACCCATTTCCAACATTGATCACCCACCTTGTTCAAAATTTCTTCAAGAAGACCTTTAGATAGGTCCATTTCCACATAGATCTATGCACATGTAGAGATTTGATAATTAGTTGTTTCCTTAGAGCATGAATAGAATTTGTTGGCCATTGCATATAACTTACAAACAGTCCAAATCACAAAATTGAAAGGGATGATAAGGTAATCACACCCACATAAACGTAGAAGAAAAGGTCTCAAATCATGGACCAAAGGACCCATTTCTTGTCTGCTAGTGATTTAATTCAAGGATAAAAACCTATATATTTCATCTACAATGAACTCTTTCCAATTTTTAGAGTTCCAGTTATGCAGATTGCTTAATTTCAGCCATAATCACATGAATTTACATATTAGGCATGTTTATACAAGATAAATCCCTATATAGAACAATATCATCCAAGCCAATTTCAGGGATTGTAGATGCATGACCAATTGAGAGGGTAGATCCAATATTACTATTGTTGACATTGGTGAGAGCGTTCATAGAAGGGTTTGCTACATCCTTGTGCCCTAGCTTGGACTGTCGATCCCCATTCCTTAGAATCTATGGGAAGACTACTTGGGGGAAGCTATCAATGGAGGTCCATAACCAGCGAGAACCCAAGAGCCCAAGGAACGCATACCATATGCGCTATGAAACACCTCACATGAACCACCATACTGTGAGTTAGAGAGAGAGATCAATTTTTTTGAATTCTAAGATAAAATTGATATATATTTATTCAAAAAATAAATAAATAAAAGTAAATAAATACAATTTAAAATTAAAAAACTGGAAAGAATATAGCAATTTAAAAATGGACTTTCATTTTTCAAATAATATATAATTGAAAAGAAGAAGAAAAAATGTTTTTGAAAAATATATAGGGTAAGCATATAGCAGTCGTTATAGCTAACATCACGTACTACAGATCCTAAACGATACATCAAATTTTGACATTTTTTTGTTGCCTCCATTTGTGACTTAACTACTCATAATTGTTATTCTAGCTTTTGGGTAGTGATGGCGTATGTTTGGGATTTTTTTATGTATGAAAGGGTCAAAAAGTGGTCATCTCAAAGTGTCTCCTAAAACATGATCCTTATTGTGCCATTACATGTTTGGTTAGACAACCCAAAAATCTTACAATTTACTAAATTACTGACAAAAAATCTAAATATGAAATAAAAATGAAAAACATTTAAGTTATATTTTCTCTTTGTATTTTTCCTTTAATATAACTTATACTTTAAATTATATTTTTGTATAGTCCTAAAAAGTTAGCACCCATAATTGGCTACTTTACTAGGACCCAATAGACACCATTTTGGTGATTTCAAGGTTGAAATGCCCATTATGCTTGATCCTAGCAACCTATATTTTCTTCCTCCACTTCTTTTCCTCCACCCCAACATCCCCTTCAAATTTTGGCCCATTTTTCAGGGTATAGTTCGCCAATGGCAACTTGTCCCTGGCAATTGGGGCCCAAATTTAACCTGGGGCCTGATGTCAGGGTATTAGCGAAAGTTTTGAATTTGTGGTTGGCCTAGATAATTTTTGAATCCTAAAATAATGGAGTAAGTATAAAAAGACCTTATCTCTTGTCATTTTTATATGCACACATGATCTACAATTTTTTGGCAATCAATTGATCAATATTTTCAAGAAAGTAAGAGCAATTGAGCATTTGGATTCAATATTTGAAGGCAAGCATCCAAGATCAAGATCTCCAAGTCTCCAAATCCTTCAAGATCATTAAAGCATTCTTAAATTGATGAAATTTTTTTTCTCATGATGTCCAAATAGAGGAATTCTCAATCAAGCAAGAAGATCCTTCCTTCATTCTTCTTATTTCTCCTTCATTGCAAGCGATTTTTAAGCATATCTACATTCAAGATCTAGGAGTGACATTCATAGATCTATGCATTTGTGAGGGATTCCTTGATTCTACATTTAGTTCCAAGGTCAAATCTTGTGATCCCAAGCACATTTCAAGAATCTTCATGGGTATGAGCAATTTCTACATCCATCCATGAGGGTTTATGCAAGGTAAATCTACCGTTTGCCTTTTTACATGCTTTTCTTTATGCAATTACTTTCCATTTTCAAGGTTGATTCTTAAATAGGGGTATGACCAAGGAAACCCCCTGTTGGTACTCCTAAATTTGGAACAAATTTGGAGTGACCATGTGAAGTTTTTCAATTGAGCAAAGTCAGTACCCTTGAAAAAATTGTGAGAAGACTCAGTTGGAGTGCTTGTAAAAGGTGCCCGGATGATTTTCATAAGATACAAATTTGGAAAAGGCTTTAATGTCTTTCATTTGATGTATGCAGTGGGTCCCATCTCCTGAATTTCAGTTTTGAAGTGTTTATGAAGTAGTTATTTTGAGGGGGTCACCTAATTCTGCATGTTGCCAAAGTGTCAATTTGCTGTCCGGAGCCTACTTTGCTTCTGAGTATCTTACACCCTGTTGAGTTTCATGGTTCGCCACTTTGAGAATGTTTTCCATGCATATCAGAGAGCTTATTTTTAAAACCTTAGGTCATTCCGAATCCATTTGATAAGCTTTCATACTTCCCAAAGTTGGTTGTTCACGAACTACCTGCATTTTTGTCCTGCCTTGAAATCTGAATAAGCCCAGTTTGACGTGTTATAAATTTTGATCAATGCATCCAATTGAAGAAATTCCTTTTGCATTGTGTCCCAGTGGTCACACACTCCATATGTTCCCGTCTGCAGATCTTTATGAAATCAGATGATAAATTTTCATGACCCATTCCAGCAGTGATTAAATCTGATTTCCTGTGTTTTCCAATGCAGAATTCCTAAGTGACCCACTTTGAGCTTTTCAAAGTCTATACCCGGGTGAACATTTTGGATAATTGGCTTATCCCTCGTGTTGCAAACATAGGAGTGTACCTACCTGAAGATTTATAGACTCCTACCAATCCATTTGTCCACATTGCCAGAGCCTTTCCGTGTCAAATTTATTGAGTTTCACTAAGTGCTGAATTCAGAATTAAGTGGCATACTTTGTCCTTTTCCCATTTGCACCCCATTCGAGGTCAGACATAATTGAAGGTTGACATGCATTGTAGACCCAGGAATGAACTCCTTTGAAGATTTGCAATCCTTGACCAATCCGGTAGACCACCTTTCTTTGCCGATTCCGAACCCGATTTCTGCATATTTACTGGGTTTTGGTTCAGAAAGTGATAAAGTGCTATCTTTGCAGATCGGTATCAGTTCAGAGGTTTG
>MU226986.1:1991632-2065416 GCA_018584345.1 Thuja plicata | reverse complement strand
GAGTGGATCATTAGGTTATCCCTCCTACATAAAAGGAAGAAGGATGAAAATCCTTGTATCACTGGTTTTTGCTATATTAAGGATCATGGTTTATATGGTTATATCTTGTATTTGATTATGCTTGGTCGCAAGGTAATTTATCAGTTGGTTTCATAAGAGATACATAGCAAATCAGTGTCCACATTATAACATACTGTGTAAACAGTTATCATAAAAGGTAAAACCTGCCTGAGCATATGTGGAGCTCAAAAATGAAGAAGGACCTTATCCAGTCCTTAGCAATTAGGCTTTTCTTGTCCCTGAATCAGTATTAGGAAGCATGGTGTTCAAGTAGTTATTTCAAGCACTGTGATTCATACAAGAAAAAGTCCTAACACCCCCTTTATACAACCTTTTTCCCCATTTTTCATGTGCAAGAATAGGTTGTGGAGCCACCAGATCAGGATCGCGAATATCAAACACATTCAGATAGATCTAATAAAATCTAGCCAAAACTGTCCGATATAGTTCGCTACTTTCAAACTGTCCCCAAGTACAAGTCAAATTTCAATCTATCCCTGCCATTTTTTGCTAAAATTTTACACACATATCCATCCTATTATCTACTTTCCAGTTCTATACTTTTCTGCTCAGTATTTGCCTATATCAATCTGTTACTTCTAATTTTATGTAGATTGTATAATAAATCACCTTAGTCACTTTAATTACATTTACATATTCTTATCATTTACATAATTATTTTAGTGGAGGAATCATTATCTGACTTAGCATTCGAGTCTCTTCTTGAATCTAGTGGGGCATCTTCCTTTCAAAATGTGTGATTGGGGAAAAGGAGAATTGGTTTGGGCATCCTTATGTCATTGTTTCCTCTTTTTCCCCATACATTTTTGGTGAACCTGATGTATTACATGCTTTTGATTCGATAGTTAGATTCTTTAAGATCTATGTTGTCTATCATATGCATTTAGATCCCTTCTAGTGATTTTGGTAGAAAGATTCTACTTCCATATCTAGATCTATGTTGTATGCATTACATTAGTAAATCTTTACTTCATCATTTGCATTTATATTTCATTTCTATGCATTTAGAGATCTAGATTTATGTTTCATTTTTTACATTGCATCAAAAAATTTGATATCTAGATTTGCTTTATTATCTTTAGGTGAATTGCATATCTCTCTTTCAAATATTGTAACTGCATTAGATATATCCTTTCTTTCATTCCCTTTTCACTCCCTTGTGCATGATTTTCATTACTTTAAGTCCTACTTATAGCATTTTGGCTAGGAGAAGTCATAGACTTATGGGTTCCTTTGGTCTCGAGCCTTCTGTATTTCCTAAGAATTTGGATGAGACCAACATACCTCCTAAAAAATCTTACCATTATTATCATGATGAATATGAGGCCTTAATATTCCCTCCTATGAAAATCCAAAAACTTTCCAATGACTTTGAAAATTTTGAGCAATGTTTAGGACAAGAAAATTCTAATCCCAAATTCATATCTATTGTAGAAGTTTTAAGGAAGATAATTCATACCGATGAACATGGTTTCAACATCTTGTGTAGCATTTCTCATCTTATTGACAACAATATTAAACCTCTTGAACATTGTGCTCAAGATTAAGGTTTCATTCCACCTGCTACTAGTGCTGAGACTTCTATGCATATCTCTACCTTCATTCCTAGTGTATCCACCTATCATAACAACTTCTATTCAAAATTCCAATCCTGCACATGTTATCATTCCTAATCCTATAATATGAACCATCCCTTCAAGTATTCCATGTATTTATTTTCCTTCATCAATACCTACTTATAATAGTGTTCCTTTTTCGTATTCCACCATTCCTTATATCTCTCATAATGCTCCAAATATTTCACACATATCTCCTCCCTTTATTTCTACTGATTCCACCATTAATAGCTTGGCTCAAAGTGTGCCTTCCTTGCAACAACAAATTTCTTCCATGACTCAATCCAAGATTAACATCCCTACTTGTGACATTGTTATTCCTTTTTCCATGGATATCATCCATGCCTTTATTTCATAATACATAGAGATTCCCCATTTTGAGACTTATAATGGTAAATTTGATCCTTTGACCAAGTTAAAATTTTCCAAACATTGTGTAGTGATTTCTCTCATGACCATAGGTTCATGGCAAAACTATTTACTAGAACCTTTTGAGATAAATATTTGCAATGGTATTTCTCCTTACCTCCTTATCCCATTGATTCTTTCCAAAATCTTGCTAATAATTTTATTCAACAATTTCAAAATAACATTGGTCTTAAGATTTCTTTGACTAATTTAATGCATTGTAAATAAGGTGTTAAAGAAAAATTGACTGATTTTATTGGTAGATCTAAACATTTGCATGCTCGTATTTCTTATCTCGATCCTGCTATTGATGTGCAATGTATTTTTATTACAAATTTACAAAAATATATTAGAGATAATGTTCTGCTTTATGAATTATCCTCTTTTACTCAATTATATGCAATGCTTCATAATTATCAACTTCAAGTGAGTCAGTTTGAGAGTGCCACTCCAATGGCTTTGGTTGATAAGAGTGATGTTGCATCCAAAAAATTTTAAAAAATAAATAAAAAACCAAAGAACTTCATTAAGATCAACAATTCATAAAACAATATTGATGACCAAGTGGTGGCAGCATCCAAAGGCGTGGCTCCTTTTCCATCTATATTTAAACCTTATCGTAATTTTTCTAAACTTTATGATTTGTGTGTGGTAAAATGTGTGATCAGAATCTGAAATCAAACACTTCAATAAACCATTATATCAAAATGGGTTAGTATCAAAATGAAGATCAAACATAGCATAAAAACCCTTGAAATTGGTTTTTTGCTTCTTGGTTGAATCAAGTGAGATTCTCATGAATTTCCCATCAGATTGAACATAGAAAATCAGTGACTTGACTACTCCAAAATGGAAGATTCAATGCAAGATGGAGCAAGATACATAGACTTGCATACTTTTCTCTTAAAGACTTTGAAAATGGAAATGTATGAACTATCAAACTAAATGCATGATTGCTATAAGAAATGAAACTAAGATGCAAGATGAGGCTACCAAATGAGAAGAACAATGCATCTACATTAAGCTATGAAAGGAACCTAGAATGTCATTAAGCAAAGAAATGAAGCTAGCAATGCAAGAATGCAAGTAAACTACTATGCAAGTAAGAACTATGAGTGCACAAATGAGCTCTAGAATGAAAATAGCATTATAACTCTACTCCAAATCTTCTTCTACTACCATGATCAACAGAGCTATCCCTTTTATAAGAGATTCCAAGAAATGGGTGGTTGAGATTAAGAGGCAAAAGAGAATGATCAATGGTGGAGATGCAACTTCCCTCAATCTATGTGAGCTAAGTGTAATGCATTTGATTGATAAACTTTTGTGGAGAATAAGACAAAATTTGTATTTTCCCTTTTATTTGTTTTATTTTTTATTTTTGAATGCACACCCATGTGTCAATGGGTTCACTTTTTTATTTTAAACGGACTTAGGACTTTTTGATTTATACAATGTTTTATGCAATTTTGAGATTTAGGCTTGGGTGATTGATTATTTGTTTCAACAAGTTAGGATTAAGATTATGTAAGCAAGTTTGATTAAGTGCTCTTATAATTAGAGTCTAGCAATAATGTCTTAGATTTTATAATTTATTAAGACCAAATAATTAGAAATAGGGGCCATGGGTTTGCTAGACCAGTTTTAGGTTATTATATTTTCCCCTCTTTGACTAATGTGCGATCTATCTGGGAACACATTGAGTCAAAGAAAATGTGAAGCTTGATTGGATCAGAAAATAGCTTGATGTGAAGTGATGAAACTATCTCACAAATCATAATCGAATCCAAACTTGATCGAACAAAGATCAATTGAAGGTTTGAAGATATCAGCTCCGGACTTGATTGAGCGAAGACTGATCATACCGACTCCAAGCTTGATCAGACAAAAAATCGATAGAAATTTGAATTTATCAGCTCCAGACTTGATTGAGAAAATATTGATAGAGAGATACGAGGATATCATCTCCAGACTTGATTGAGTGAAGACTAATGAAAAGAGTTCGAGCATCCAACTTGATGTGAAGTAATGAAACTGAATGTCCGTCCTCCAATTAGATTTCCCAATTTTGGATTAGGTTTGAATGATGAATCAACCTGATGTGGTGTGATGAGATTGATTTTCATTTGATTGATTGGTTAGGATAATTGACTTGATATGGGTCATGATGAAACCAATTACTTGATTGAGAGAGGTTATCAAATTGATATGGTGCGATGAACCTAATATGCCCCTAGAGATAGTGATAAGAATCACTTGATTGATTTTTTATTTAAGTTCTAGGGCCTAGTGCCCCTAGAGATTGAACTTGTTGATGTGAATAAAATTGTTGATATAATGGTATTGCCCCCTTGGGAACAAAATCAAAAGGAGGGGAGACACAAGCCTGATAGATTAAAAAAGTATTGAGAAATTTGAGATGCAACCCTGTTTGAGGCCTGGTTGAGCAAGTTTGACCAGATTTAACTTAGGTTGATTTTTGGATTTAAGAGGGAAATGTGCAAGAAAATTGATCAAGAGGAATCTCATATCAAAATTCTATGAGAGAGCATCAGTGGTCAACTACATTTGTGAAAATAGGTTAATTTGCATTTTTGAGTATCAAAATGTTGCCAGATTTCAATTTCGGTCCCAAAAATGGATTTAGAGCACTCTGATTAGCTAGGAGTGCAATTTTCATGTCCATCGGGGCACTTTGAAAATTAGGTCAAAATCTCTATATAAGGCCCGAAGGGGTTATTTTCAAATCATTTTCACCATCCATATTTGAGTTTTGAGAAGCTTCCAGAGAGAAAAAAGGGTGATCTCAGTTTCAACTCATCGTTTTGAGTGCAGGTGACAATATGGACGGCCATAGAACTACCCACCTCTAGTAATTCATCAATTAAATTTTCTTGCATGTTCATTTTTGTAAGCTTTTAATATGTTTTTGCACATTTTTCATGTTTTTAGGTCGTAGGTCCCAATTCATCGTATGAGTTGGTGAGAGGGCTTGTATGAAAAATCACAAAACTGTCTTTTGTCATATGATTCCATTAGTTTTGTCATACGAGGATAACCCAATTATCGTATGACATCCTTCATAGAAGCCCACTTTTTCATTTGGCTTAATTAGATTTGCCATTTTAGAGTGTTTTTTCATTTCACATGTAATCTTGGCTTGTATGGATTTTGGTACCAGTGCCCCTTGTCTTTACTTAGTCATTTGGACAACAGAGGTACTTTTTGGAAATTTCCTCTGATTGATTGCATGTTTTCTTGCTTTTGTATCCTACTTGATAGCTTGTCTTATCATTTCTTGTTGAGTGTAGCTAATTTTGACATCATTACTGATGTTTTTCATTATTTGTTGTTTTGCAGGTGGCTTTACCAGATATACAGTTTCGCTCCACTTATCCTCCTACCATGCACCTGGTGAGAGATTTGTTCAATGATCAGAGGGGTCACCTGAGGGACTGTGGTTTTGGATGGTTATCCCAGATGCCTGACATCTGGGCTAACCATGGACTTTTGATATCTTTGGTTGAGAGATTCCACAGTGAGGATAATATGTTTCATTTACCGACTAGGGAGATGACTATCACTCTTGAGGACATACATAGGATTCTTTGGATTTCGTTCACTGGAGAGTGGATAGAGTATAATGTTGCATCTCAGTTAGGTACACATGCATTGATCTAAGTGTTCCATGATAGCATGATCTTGGACAAGGTCATTTTTTGGGATGACCTGATGAGTCAGTATGGTGTATAGTTTCCACTAGAGTGTGTTATTGCAGGGTTCATAGGTTGCTTCTTAATGGCAGAAAGGAGCCAGCGGGGATTCTGTTGTGGTTGGGGTAGGGTACTGGAGAGATTGTTCATTCAGCAAGAGTGATTAGGTTAGGGTCGGTGCCTTCTCATGCACATGTATCATCATATGCATGAGATCACTTACATGAGAGTATGTAGGATGGCCGCAAGAGTGCTAGTTTTGCAGATATGGGCTTGGGAGAATCTTCCCATATGTAGGCCAGTGACAGATGATCCACACTAGAGTGGATAGCCATATGTTTATAGGTATGTAGGTTTCCTTATGCAGTCCCACATGAGGAAGAATGACTATTGGAGATGTCAACTAGATGATCTCAGTTTGGTGGTCTGGAGGCCATATGTGTAGACAGAGGCTTGGGCCGACTGGTGAGACGAGCAGAAAGATTTATTTGTTTCACGCCCTTTGCTTAGGAGGACATCTAGTATTGTGGAGTGATTTGTAGTAGGCATAGTACTATGATAGTATGGTCATTCTCAGGGCATTCCACAAGAGTCGGCAACATATGCTCATTTTATTGATGAGGAGCGTCTAAGGTGGACGGAGAGATTATCTCTAGCTCTCTGCATGTAGGAGTTGATAGGTTTGCATAGGCCTATTTGGGACTATCTAGAGGCTATCATAGATGTGAGGATCATGCCTGAGTCTAGAGATTATTTCACTCAGCACTCCTTTCCCATATTTACAGATCTGACAGAGAGAGCACCACAGGTTGAGGAGGTAGATGTCCCTTGGAGGGTTACAGGTGGATAGGGTGGACTAGAAAGATTACCACATAGAGGTCTGGATCCTTCTAGAGAAGGGACCATCATAGGTTCTAGCACCAGTAGGACACCCATAGTCACAATAGCATCGACGAGGGGAGGGAGGCACCCTTGGTTCCATAGGAGTTGAGATCTTGGCAGCATAGGCTAATGAGGAGATGAGGGACGCTCAACCAGATCTCGGTCTTGATGAGGCTGTCAAACAATTCTAGGAGCACAAAGCTGCATAGGCATAGGTTGAGGAGGAGGGAGTACCACAAGAGAAGACTCCTCTGGAAATTATTAGTACATTGAGGGGACAGGTCTAAGCTATGCAGACACATCTTGTTGTAGCACAATCCTAGATTGCAGAGCAAGATCAGGTGATTGGAGGTCATAATGAGAGAATCTAGGCATTGACTTATGGGTTCACGGTTGAGCATCCTACTCTTCAGAGAGAGGTCATCCATCTAACCAGATAGGAAGCTTATTATGTGGTAGCCTATAGTGCAGCGGTTCGTGTGGCATAGCAGGTGCCACCATATTCATAGTACTTGCAATGATCTGAGGGAGCAGGCCCTCCTCCTAGGGAAGATAATCCACCATGCCCACCCCCTAATGGTGGCAACGGAAGATAATCCCCTTCTAATTTTTGGAGATCTACATGATTGTACTGGATCTTTTTGCATCGAGGATGCACATTTTTTCTTGAGATTCTAGAGCACACCTTTTGTATACTTTGAGACCTTGAGACATATATGTTAGAGTAAAAAGGTATTTCTATGTTCACTTATTAATTAAATCATTATTGATTTAATTGTTTAAGTCACCTTTTTATCTCATGTTCACTTAAGCTAAACTTTAGGCATGCAATAATTAATTCTTTATTAATTATTCATGCAACCTAGGTTTCTCCACCTTCTTGGTGTTCGATCTCCTTTATAAGGATTGTTCTCTCTGTATTTTTATCATTCCCTATCTGAATGAACATTTTGTCTTTCAGAACATTCTTATCTCCAAGATTTGCTTTTGTAACAGGTTATTGTGCATGCAGTGGATCTTGGTAGTTGAATTCTATGAATTATAACATGGTATCAGAGCCTTGTTGTTGCAGCCCATTCTTGAGTATTTGAATTTTTTTGGAGCTTCGAGGGTTTCAATCTTTTTCAAGCATTTTTTTTTGGATTTGAAGGAAATTTATTTTTTGGAGCACTTTGGGCAAAAAATGACATCACGGTTGAGTCCAAAAGGCCCAAATCCCCCAATTTCCATATAAGGTACGACCATTTTTGTCAAAGTTGCAATATGAGGCAAAAATAAATTTTCCTATCCTACCCTAGCATGGAAATTGAGAAAAAATAAATTAAAAAAAATATTTTTATTGATTTTGAAGTTAAAAGTTATGCCTCCCACACAAACCATGGGCGCCCATCACCGCGCCATCGTGCGCCCTCCACACACCAACCTCCACTCATCCTCGGTCACTCTGCCTATTGTTCAGCTTCGAAAGCTCTGCCATTGCTGGTAGTTTGCCTTGGGGCCTCCGCAACTGCCCAGCAAGCTCCACCCTACCACCGCCCAGCAGGCTCCCCCACTTCACTGCCCTGCGGGCTCTTAAGCCCCCGCGGGCCTTTACAGCCCCCAGATCGACAGAGCGGGTCACATTAGCGACCAAGGGCTCAGACTTCAGCCCCCTGCACGTGCCATATGCCCAGGGCCTCATTTTTTAAGCCCTAAGGGCTCAAACATTTTTTGGAGCCCTCTATTTGACCTCCACTTGGTTTTTTGGCTCTATTTAGAGCAAACAGAGGCTGATTTTTGACTTCCATATACCATCGAAAAGATCTTTCTGAGGCAGACATTTTTGTGAAGGTTTGATTATCTCATTTTACTGTCTGACTAGACTTTTTTCCAGTCAAAGAGGGGACTTCTTTTCAGCACTTCCTAGCCTCTACATTGAGTAAACGGACTCTATTTTTTTCTCACAAACAAGCGTCAAAAAGATCTTGACAAGCCGGCTTCAAATCTGAGATACTTTGGGGGGAATTTTCTAGGTATTTTACCTATTTATTATGTATCCTTATTTCAGTGTTTTCTGGCTTCTCTGTTATATTGGGGTTTGGTTTCTGTCTCTGTGAGGGGTGTTTCTTTCTAGCTTTTCTGTCATTTATCTCAGCAAAAACAAAATACTCCAACACATAAAATACAAACCTTCTGCATCTTTTGTCTAGTTCTAAAAGAAAACATAAAATAAAGTAGGCTTAAAATATGACATGGTAGATTTAGCATCAGTTGAGTTTCTCACACCACATAATTATCATTTGTGGAAATCCCGTATGACTAGGCTTCTACGGTCCCACAGGTTATGGTCTTGTTTGGATCTTATTCAGCCAGTTTTGACTCATCCTTACAAGGTCATGAAACACAAAAACAAGATGGATGAGGCCATGGGTGTTATTTCTTTGCATGTTTCTAATAGTTTTCTTTTTCACCTTATAGTTGTGATACTCCTATTGAGATGTCAGAGAAGTTTCAGACTCTCTTTGGCATAGTCAATGAGTTACGGGTACTTTAGATTGAAGCCGAATTGACATCCATGGCTCCTGAGACATTTTCCTCTATTCAGGATTTCTTAATGAAATTCAAATCTACAAGGTCCCTCTTACATAGTTGTGGAAAGAATAAGACAGATACCGAGTGTATTTATCTGATACTTTTCAAGCTTCGTGGTTCTTTTTAGATTTTCTCTTCTACATTCCATGCTGCCATGGATGCTTTGGGTCCATGATTTACCATGCCTACTTTTGATGTGTTTTTTGATCCCTTGACTCATGATCAAGCAAAGATATTTCAGCTTGATTCTCTCACTGGATCACAGAACCATGCATTGGTAGCTCACCCATCTTTAGGGAAGCAAGAGAAAAAATAAAAGTAATCAACCACAAATTCTAAGAAGGATTCTAGTTCTCAGCACTCCTTTGTCTCACCTTCTCCTAAGGGGGAAAAATTGAATACAGAAAGACCTAAATATGCTTATTGTAAACAGGGCACTCATGATGAGCCTCATTGTTATGAGAAGAAGATAGATGGATATGAAAATAAATTTTATAATTTGCAAGCTCTTCTTCAGAAGAGCCACATTGATATTCCTTCTTCTTCTACTTCTCGCTGGTCTTATTCTTCATCATCACTTCAGACAGATAGAAAGGACTTAGGAAAGGGTCATGAATTATGTGCAACCGCTATACCTCCCTCTTCTAGATGGCTACTAGATTCTGGTACTTCACACCATATGGAATCTTCTTAGGGTTTATTCTATTCTTTTGAGGCTTCTCCTACCCCACACATTTTGATGGGGAATAACATTGTTACAACTGTACGTGGGAAAGGTTCTATTGACATTGATGATGGTGCATTCCATAATGTATTATGTGTTCCATCTTTGTCCTCTAACCTTCTCTATATCTATTAGATTACTCACAGTGAGACAGGGAGGACAGTTGAGTTTACTCCAGATTCAGTACACATCAGAGAAAGTGAGACAGGCAATATTATTGCTACAGGGATAGTTGATCATTCTTCCCGCTTGTACTCCTCTCATTTTGGTCCACCATCTCCATTATCAGACAATAGCTCTCCTTTTTCAAGAGAGCCTATTGAGGTGAAGTCGGGTCACTTGAACTTATGTATAGTTCCTGATATCAGTGTTCTGACTTCTACACCTCCACCTCATTTTGAGTTTACATATGTTCATCAGGATTCCTCTTCAACTTTGTCAGACATTATTGCTCCATGCATTGAGCCACCTACTACAGTTTTTGAGGACATACTCAAGGATATTCATCTCCTCTTATATGATAGATTCAGCACATCTATTGGTCCACCTTCATTGGAGATTCCATTACAGGATTCTCATGCGTTCTCTTTTGAGCATCAACTAGGCCTTCCAGTTTCTCCTCACATTCATGGGTTTCCTCTTCTTCGTTCAGTGCCTTTGTTTCTTCCATAGTGGAGCCACATTGGTCAAATCATCAACACAGGGGTTCTATCATTCTTGGGGGGCTTTGGAGCCTCGATCCTCTCTCATGGGGGGGTTGGTTGTACTTATGGTTTTGAGAGAGTTTCTTGAGCCATTATTTTTCAGCATGGTTTTTTCCATCTCTTTTTGGAGTAGAGTTTTTTCCCATGTGGTTTTCTCTATTTCTCCACTTTACAGAGATTTGGTTGTGATTGGGTACCTGATCAGGCCTTGTTTCTGGTACCTAAATTTACTACTTTCATTAGTTGCTTCTAGGTTTTAGCTTCTCCCTAAGTTTATCTTAAGGGGGGTGTTAGAGTAAAAAGGTATTTCTATGTTCACTTATTAATTAAATCATTATTGATTTAATTATTTAAGTCACCTTTTTATCTCCTGTTCACTTAAGCTAAACTTTAGGCATGCAATAATTAATTCTTTATTAATTATTCATGCAACCTAGGTTTCTCCACCTTCTTGGTGTTTGATCTCATTTATAAGGATTGATTTCTTTTTATTTTATCATTCCCTCTCGGAATGAACATTTTTTCTTTCACAACATTCTTGTCTCCAAGCTTTGCTTTTGTAATAGGTTATTGTGCATGCAGTGGATCTTGGTGGTTGAATTTTATGAATTATAACAATATATTTATACGATGATCATTTTTTGTGCTCCATGTGTTGGTTTCATTGCTTTATCTGTTACTAATGTATCTATTGCTCTTTGAATATCATGTGTTCTGAATAGTTTAGAGTCTGGAGCATGTATGGTGATAGTATCTTTTCTCCATAGATGATATACTCAAACCATGTTTTTCTTGTGAATTTTAATGAATATATGTCTTGTTCTATTGATATTGGCCACTTGTAAGTAGGTAGGTAACCTTAAAGAGATAAAATGCAGTTGATCACTTCAACAACGGATGTGAGGAAGCAACTGGTTAAGGAATAGCTTCATGTTTGGATTGTTTTGCAGAGTGTTTTTTATAATGCTATGTATGCAAGCTTAAGAATGCAAATGTAGCCCACGACATTGAGTAGTCAAGTCACTGATTCTAGTAGTCCTTAGTTTCTTCATCGAGCATTTTGGGACATTGGAGTTGATACAACCCTTACTGGTGTCACTGTGACCATAAGCATATGAATATGGCTTTTGTCGAATAGAATATGGGAGACAATATAAGCATCTAGGTATAGGAACCAAGATGACCTAAACATTTTCTCTAGTTGATTTTGCAAACATACACCAGTACCAAGGCATTCAAAGCCAAGATAACCATGAGTGTTTCTTTGTGGAAACAAGAAAAATAATAGACAAGGAGATAGTCCCAACCTCACCTTAGTGTGTAAATAAGTAGGATCAAGGGATGTGAGGCTTATCCACATGAATTTGGAAGCTCCTACCACATACACCCTATTAGTGTGTAAATAAGTAGGATCAAGGGATGTGAGGCTTATCCACCTGAATATGGAAGCTCCTACCACATACACCCTATTTACTTGACACATATCAACAAGTAGAAATGAAAGAAAACATTATGAAATCATTAATAATAGACAACATTAAAGAAAAAGATCATCAAGCATTCAGTTTGTGTAAGTTGTTGATGTGGGTGTTGAGGAACACCGCTATGTTGGTTTTTTTATTGTGGAAAGTTTGTAAGTTTTGTCTAATGTGTGTTGAAAAATATGGGTTTTTCCAAAAGAGAGTGTTGAGAAATGTTGTTTGATTAAGGTGTCGAGAAACACCAATGTGTCAGTGGAAAACTGTCCAGGTGGCTAAAAGAACATGATAGAAAATGAGGGGTAGGACAACTAACAAGGTATGCAGATTAAGGAACTAGGATGCAAACCTTAGGACTCAAGAGGATGATCGGGTCCAAATGTAAGAAGTCAAAATTACTATTGGCACAAGGTCAAGATAGTCAAGTGATGTGTTGATAGATGGAGAGTTGATTACAAGTGGCACATATTGCCAGGTTTTCACCAAGGCACTTTTCTTGATTTTTCAATTTTTTTGTATTTTCAAGTTTCTCATTTTTTCTTTTCTTTTCTTTTTCTCTTTTTGATTTTTTTGATTGATTCATCAAGGCGCCTGTTTCTAGGTTTTCACCAGGATGATCATTTTTTTAGGACTTTTTCCAAATGTTTTTGACTTTTTCTGCTTTTTGTTGTTTTGGTATTTTTAAGAATCATAAATGTATGTACATGTTGTTGGCCAGCAAAAATGCCTCAAGTGTAGAACTTCTTCAGGTGAAGAGCATTGATGGGGTCAGTGAAATTTTCCCCCTCTAGAGTTAATAGTTGATAGGCTTCAAAGCCAAATGCTACGATGATCACAAAGAGACCAAGCCAGTTGGGTTCAAACTTCCCTTTTTGTTCACAATGTTGCTGATTTTTTGGATTCTCTTTAAGTACAAGGTCACCAACCTGAAATTATCTATGTCATACCTTCTTGTTGTAACCTCGAGACATTCTCTTCTAATATACCCTTAGATGGTAAAATGTTTCTCTTCTACGTTCATCAAGTAGTTCAAGCTCCTAGATTCTAGAAATCTGATAGTCTTCATCAGTAATGAGTCCATGTAAGTTAACTCAGAGTGATGGTAATTCTACCTGAATGGGAAATATAGCCTCTACGCCATATACCAAGGAAAATGGTGTTGCCCCTATAGGTGTGTGGATACTAGTTTGATAGGCCCACGAGGCTGGATTAAGTTGAAGATTCCAGCCTTTTCCTATCTTGTTGACTGTTCTGTACAAGATCTTCAATATGTTTTTATTGAAATCTTTAGCTTGTCCATTTCCTTGAGGATAGTAGATAGAGGAATAGTGTGTAGGAATTTTGAATCTATCACATAACTCATCCATATCCTTGTTTTTAAATTATCCTCCATTTTCTGTGATGATAGAGGAGGGTGTTAGTACTTTTTCTTATAGAATCTCAATATAGCAATTATGCTTGACTCTTAGATTCCCAATTCTTGATTCATACAAGTAAAATTCTAATTGATGAGGATTAATCCCCCTTCTTCTTTGAGCTCCACAGACTCAGGCGGGTGTACCTTTCATAGTTTATTGCTTCTTAGTAATATTTAACAGTGGATCAAGGGTTACACTGATTTGTCTATTGCCTTTTACTGTAACAACTGATAACACATCTTGCAAATGAATATTACCAATTTAATGTAGATCTTAACAAGCCAGACCATGAACTTGTCAAGAGCAAATAACAGTGAAACAAGGATTCTCATCCTTCTTCTTTTTAGAGTTCTAGACTCCGGAAGGCTAACCTAATGATTTTCTCTCCAAGGAATCAATAAAATGAACTATATATTTCAATACAATTGGTAAACATGAATTGTCTTAATAACAAGAAAGTAAAAGATTATTTAGATTTTAAGATTGGAGATGATAACTACTTATCAAAACCTAAACCAGTGCCTAATCTCAGGCAAAGAGTCAATTAAGATATACATTCATGAAAACTAATTAATTGAAACATACATGAAAATCAGATGGAGTGCCTTACAAACCACCTTCTCATTCTCACACTCATTTATCAAATTATCACACTAATATCTATCCCTCTAGAACTACTTATAATATTTACTCCCTCCTTGAAAGAAACTTACAAATAATCACACAGTTACCTTATAACTAGTACATTTAAAATGCCTTACAGATTAAACATACAAGAGCATAAACATAAACACAAGAAGACATCATTGATATGAAACAGGACACTTCACTATATTTTATTAATATACTTCTTGTTCAATACATTCAGAGAGACAAAAAGCTTGGAAATAGACAAAATTTAGAAGTCTGCCTCACAGTTCTTAACTCATCATCCTTTACAATATCTTACAACTTGATATATATAGAGAGAACTAGCCATCTTGGAATCCTTAGAGAGAAAGGATGCAACAAGCTTCAGATGGTTAGGCTAAACCTAAAAGTACTAAAAGAAAAAGTTACAGTTACATATTCAGTCGGTGGGGGAAACACTTGAGTAGATGATTTGAAATGATTACAAATCCTTGGCAGTTGGCACCTTTATCTGCAGATATTCTGGGTAACCTCTTGAGGTTGTTGTGATACCTAGTGACTGCCAATACAGGCTAGCTTACACTAGTCTTGTTGATGATTACCCTCCCTACGCTCATTGATCAGGTGTCAGGTGCCACTTTACTCCTCATCCATCACATTCAAGTTGATCATTGTTGGTTTCATCTTTTTGGGCTTGGTGATGTTGTCCCACTATGTAACCTCTGCCTCTGAAGGCCAATTAAAAATTTGAATACTCTCTAACTATACCTTTTTCCTCTCCCATCTAGAATCAATTATGACCTTGACATCTGTAATAAACTTCATGAAGTATGCTTCTACTTTGAATGCCTCATCCAAGGTTCTGTTACATCTATCGATATCCAGGACACTGCCATCTATTAGGAATTCCTCTTTACTAGGAAATAGAGTATCAAACTCATTTCTCCATTCTTCTACTAATTGTATTTTATCATCTTCTCCCTTAACTGGAGGAATAAATCTGTTAAAATCTTAGCCAAACATATTGATACTTGCTTGAATTTTATTGGCCTTTCCTTTGAAGAAATACAATGTTGTTCTAATCTGTTCAATCATCTCTCCCACTTGACAAACAATCTCTGGGAGATTTTTCCTATGTGGTTGTAAGGCTTCAAGTCTCTCAAACGGTGATCCCCTACTTGACCAAGTGCCAAAGTATGGGTCCAAAGTTGTAATGTGGCCTTTAACCTCTACCTCTAAGCCAGGTAGCTTACTATAAGCCTTGTGTACTAGGTACACATTTCCCTTCAGGACATCTATCCTATGTTGCAAGATGTTCAATAAGGCATTTAATGCTACGTCATTTTGATCCTTATCAACTTGCTCTATTACAAGTGGAAAATCCTCACTGGTATTTTTCTGAACAGATACAACTTATTTTACTTGAGGAGGAGCAGCTTTGGGGGACTCTTCTAATTTTTTGTTCAAATTTTATATTCCCCTTGTAATGTTTTGATCTTAATCAGGCATACTTCTCTATCCTTCACCACAGAAATTGACTAATCAAAGAGTCTTTTGTATCTATTTGATAGTTTCTCTATTTTTGCCTCATTGAGGTGTGCAAAGTGGGTAACATCTTAGGAGATCTCTAAATCCAAAGTTTTATGGATAGACCATATAATCTTATCTCCATCCATCTTTTCTTCAATACTAACTAGAGATGGAATTGGGTCCTTGGAGCTAAAGACCACATTGCTATAGTCTAAGATCTGGGGTCATATCCACAACCTCTTATCATTTCCCCCACTTGGGTCTCAAAAGAAATTTAGCTTTTGGTTGTTTCCTAATTTGGTCAAATATAAATGCAGAAGCCAAATCCCACCCAGACACAAGTAACATTCCACTAGATTTTACTAGTTGTCTAGCCTCCTCAGTTATTATTGTTTCATTCTCTAGATCATAGGCTTGTAGGGCTTCCAAAGCTTCACTTTGTGCAAAACCACCCTCTATCAATTGTAATTGAGCCCCAATTTCTTGTTGCTTCCCCCAAATCAAGAATTTATTGAATTCATCTGTCTTGATGAATGCATCACCATTCATGAACTCTTCTTGATGAAGATCTCTTTAATCTACACAGCTGAAGGGGTAATTCAACTTCTTCTTGTATATCCTTTTCTAATTTCTCCCCTTCCCTGATTTTTTTCCTAAACAGGTGGTGGTACTTCCTATAACCAGTGATCAGAGCACTTATTTTATCTTTATTCTTCTCTTGTGTCTTTGTTTTAGAAGGCTCCCCTGATTCTACTCTATTTTTCTTCCCTGGGGGCTCATTTGTTGCCTCAATATCAAGGACCTTTGTAAGATCAACCTCTATAATCAGTTCTTTTGAAAGTGGCTTGTCCATGGGAGGGGGGCTATGAACTAGGTATCCTCCCTCACTATCCTCTTCATACTCTAAGGAAGAGTGCTTCTTAGGACCTCTTTGCTTATCTTCAATTAGACCCTATAATTGGTTGTACAAAGTATTATAAGACTCAATCATTTTTGTGAGTCTCTACAGATAGGGCACTCCTGGGAAAAAACCTCCAAATAGAATCCCTGCTTTCTTCATCTTATGCTCCAAGGCTATTAAATCTTGATATTGTTCATCTCTTCTTGCTACTTCTTCATCCTCCAATATATTTTTGATGAGGTCTTCCTCGACACACTCCTCATTCTCCTTGATAATAGGGATGCTTGGGGTTAGCAACTTTTTATCACTTTTAATGAAACCTTCAGGATCTACATACCTACACAAGGCCATGCTCATATTGTACAGCCCTAACCATTTGTTCATAACATCCATGGCTCTTTTCCTAATGGTAAAGTTATAAACCTTGAATTGTCTGGGTGTGAAAGTACCTTTTCTATGAGGAACCAGGTGCTCTTTATCTATCCACATCAATTTCTATATGAACTCCAATAAAACTAATCTTGGAGGCACATACTTTGGAAGTTTGTGTGGGGGCTGGGAACATCCATAAACCCTAATTAGAGTAAAGGTTCTCTCATAGTAGAAGTCACCCCAATTGTGATCTCCTATCCATTTTTCTACAAATTGGCAAGGCCTCAGAAGTTGAAGCACCTTGACTGGTAATCTAGTCACATTGAGACCCAGCAAGTCTAGAATTGGTTGTACAATCCAATTCTCAAACCAAAGTATTCATTTTCATTGGAAGTATAGTTCCAGACCCTAATCCAGAGTTGTACAGGGTTTGGTTGGCCTTTGAACTGCATCCTTGGTCTCAAATTTTGTGTTTGTATGTTGTTAATATTGAAATACATAATCAAATGCATTAAGATAGAATAATACATGAGCTTAGGGTTGGATTTCTTATGGACATCTATGAGGCCTTGATGTATCTTGTCAATGACATACTGAATGTAGTCAAAGTCAGTATTGGCATGTGAGTTTTGAATATCTAGGATGATCATTAGTAATTTTGCAGGCACCCTCTTACTGCCCCCATCCATTCCCAGCACCCTACACAGCCCATAAGAAATATACTTCACATAGAAGTTTAATTCTGTATTGATATGGTCCCCCATAATTTGGCAGGGGAGCTATGTAATTTCTATTTGATCTCGGCGCATGAGCTTGGATCAACTTACTGACAATGGTGGTCTCTCTAACATACTTATTCTGAAACTTGGTTAAATCAATCTTTGTATTCGAGGGATGATATATTCCAAAGGATTTCATGAAGGAAGACCTGTCCAAGGTCGCTAAAGTTGTCTCATTTCTTTTTCTGATAATTCTAGAAAGAGGATCATACCTTCTGGCCAGTTCTATTAATAAGTCTACATCTACGAAGATATCTGGGACAATTAGTTTTGCTAAACCTAGTGTCCAAGGGTTTGACACAAGAATTTTCCTATACCTATTACTATAAAAGTATTTGAATAAATGGAATCCATAGCATCTGGGAGTGTTGGGATCTCTACAATTTGACATATCAACAAAGAAGAATTCATCATTTACCTTTTTGATCTGGTTGGTCCCAGGGAGCAAAGCAACAAATTCATCTGAGTAGTTCCTCTTGCCTTTTTAATCATCCTCTGCATCTTTACTTGTTCCACTAGTTGAAACCCCACTCGGTCTAGCTTGACTCATCTTTTTTGGTCTTTACTAAACAATTCTTCACTCAAACACAGGCTTTTTCTTACAATTTTCTTTGAAACTCAAGCAATTCTTCACTCTAAAAACTCTCAAACTCACACAATTTCTAAGCTCTGTACTTTGAAAACTTTGGTAATCTAAAAATGTACAAAGGTTTTGTCTATTTATCATTGAAAATTGAATGCACCAGTCTAGTCAAGAACCTAGAAACCATTTCTCAATCACTTGTGTCATAACTCTGCATGTCTTAACATCAATTCTTTCCTAGCCGTGGCACCTGAAGTTGACAGGTAATCAAATTTGAAAAGCCTAGTTGGAAAATTCATTAGTGCCTTTTACGTTTCAAATCCTTATTTTATGAAAAAAGGCTCAACATGCTATCTGATTGGCCACTTTTTCTTGCTTTTCACAGCTCAGCAGATTACTTGTACCGTATAAAACTATTTTGTCTTTAATAGGCCCTGGCTTTTCATAATATTTCCTTAATATGGCGCGAGAGAAAACTCTTAAAGTTTTACCATACTTAGACTGCGGTTTATATGATGATCATGCGACTACTCTATCTCCAAATCGCTAAGAGTTTTTGTTGACTCAGGTTACATCATGAGATCTAGCGCCAGTCACACGATCCTTTCTTCATCAACGGTCATCTCTAAGTCGCTAGACAATTTTCTTAACTCTGATTGTGTTCTGAGATTACGTGATGGCCAATCATTTTAACCTAACTTAGCATCTGATTTAATTCTTAACACTGAGTAACTTGTTCCTTCTTATATCTAAATCGCTGAATAAACCTTACTAGGATTTACTTTGACCATGAGTCAAATCTGGAGATTCAGAGACTAAAAGATCTCTAAGTCTCTGAATATTTCTCTTAACCCAAGTTTCATCTGGAGACTTACAATTATCCATTCATCTAATGTGAGATCTATGATCCTCATTGAGTCACTATGCTTTCTTCTTAACCCTAAGTTTGTTTAGAGATCATGCAACAAGGCAAAAGAATAACCCTATCTTAACTTTGAGTCTATCTGGAGATTCAACGACTAACTAATTCTCTAAATCGCTGAACATTTCAACTAACCATGGATCTATTCAGAGATTACGCGCACACTGCTAGATTTAAGTTACATCAATGGTTCAGATCTCTCTTGTCAACTCAACTTTTAGCCTTAACTTAACCTTAAGTCATTTGGAGATCACGTGACTGAGCAAACTCGAAGTCGATGAATGTTTTACTTTACCCTGAGTTTATTCAAAGATCATGTGCAGACCACATGTTTAGATCTTGATCTATGCCTTGCACTAAGTCTCTGAATCATTTTGTACTTTCTCATTATGTCTAGAGATTATGTGACTACCCTTGATCTACCTTTTAATCTATGGCTTGCGTTGAATCTCATAATCTTTGATTTTAACTCCTATCTATTCTGATATTACAAGACTAAAGGTTGTCTCTGAATCTCTAGAAGATCTTCTCAACCCTGGGTTTATTCTGATATTTCACGAACACCACAGATCTCTTGGCCACTTATACATGTGTCTACATCTTAGCTTGTTACCTCTTGATTTCTGAATAATTCTTGACTTTTTTACTTCTTCTAGTGATTCAGCGCCAGACACACATCTTTGTCTTGATCAACAACTTAGATTCATTTACAGCAAACCTAACTTGGTTCTAACTTAACCACAACTGACCATGGTTCATTTAGAGAATTAGCAACTGATAAAATCTCCAAGTCACTAAATAACTCTTGTAACTTAGGTTAAATCTACAGATCACGCGCTAGCCTTCAGATATTTTATTGATCAACGATCAGCGCTAAGTCTCACAATCTTTCTATACTTTATCAATTCTTCCTGAGATTATATGGTAGCCCTTGATTCTTCTTTAATCCAATGGTCTGTGTTGAATCTCGAGACCATCTTATTAACCACACTAAATATTTTTGAGATCACGCAACTAAGCTATCTCTAAATGTCAGAATAAACTTTACTTGACTTAGCCTTAATGTTAGGTTTATCTGGAAATCATGCAATTGATTTATCTCCAAGTCTCTAAAATATTTACTAACTCATGATTTAATTGGGAGATCATGCGCAGACCACACAATCAAGAAAAAGATATAGCAAGATCTCTAGCTATCGCTTAATCACTTAAGGAAACCTTTACCTTGGCATTTGTTTGGAGATCATGCACCAGCCACTCATCTTGGAAAAGATCAACGATCCTCACCAAATCACTGAATCTTTCACTTAACTCTGATTTCTTATGGAGATCACACGACTGAGCAAAAATGAGCTTTGTCTTGACCTCGGGTTATATTATGAGATTACGTGACTGAGTAATCTTTGGATTGCTAAATATTTCACATAACTTGAGTTAAGTCATGAGATCTAGCACTAGCCACATGATCAAAATTGCATCCACGGTTATTGTTGAGTCTCTGAATCCTTGAGCCATTTTCATATTTATCTAGCGATTACGTGCCAACCACATGATTAGATTAAGATCAATCATATGTGCTTAATCTCTAAATGACTTAGAGCATATTCTTTTTATCTTGAGATTAAAAGATACAAGCTTGCGCCAAGTCTCTAAACCAGATGGAATATTTAGTTTTGATTTCGAGAGTAGGAGATAAAGGCAAATGCTAAAAAGAACATGGCTTAAAAATCACTTAAGTTACTCAGCAAAAAGTAACTTCAAATTAAAACCAGGTTAAGAAGGACTAGGGTTTTTGCATAGAAACAATACAAATGACATAGGGCTTAGGTTTTTCAACCAATTTGCACTTCATTGCTTCGATCACAGACACTTGCAGGAAAATTTTGACAGTACACTAGGACAAACCTTAACACTTTTAAGCATAACTGACATTGGGAACCAAAAACTTTTAGCAAGACTCAGAAAATTGGAAATTTAACCAACAGTGGCTCTATCTAAGGATGCTTGAATGCAAGTTCATAGAAAGAATTATAGATCTTTGGGAGGTAGACCACAACCACTCTAAACTACTGCAAAATCAAACACACAACATGGAAAGAAACACACAACAGAGAGAAAACACACCTATACATAATTACAGGACTAGTGTACATGGAAAAACTTGATTCAATTGAAGAAATTTTTTAGAAATTGTCCATGCACTGGAAATTCTTGTTCTTCATCATTCATACTCTTGAGAAGATATTAATCCTTTCCAAATTTCTGATAGATAATAAAGGGACCTAACCACAAGGATTCAAATTTCTTATGCTTTCCCTTATCCTCGGCCCTGGCATTCCATTGAAGAACTAAGTCACCAGGCTAGAATTTTCTCTCATTTTCCCTTTTATCAAAAAGATAAATCATTTTTTGTTGTAATTTGATATTTTCCTTTTGGTTGTCTCTTATCATCTCATCCAATTCTACCAATTGAATCATTCTTTCTTGTATTGGTTAAGATATTTCTAATCCCTCATCTTGGATAAACTTGTAGACTGGAAGCAAATTATTTATTGGCATTTTGGACTGAACACCATACAGTAACTCAAAAGGAGACTTTCATGTTGCTCTTTTCATGGTGATCCTGTCTGCCCAGAAGGAAATATTCAACTTTGCATGCCAGGCCCTTTTTTTGTTTTCTAGGGTCTTCTTCAATATTTTCACCAGAATACTCTAATTACTGGATTCTTCTTACCCATTGGCCTATGGATGTATGGGGATGAATATGATATTACAATTCCCATGTCATCATGTTAAAGAAAAAATCAGTGGACTCTTCTGATCTAAAGCACGTTGCATTATCCATCACTAGTTTAATAGGGACACTTGCAATACTTTATATAAAGTCTTCTCTAAAATTATGGTTAATCAAATCAAACCTCTGCTTCAAAGAATTATTAGCCCCAATCATAATGGATTTGTCCCTGGTTGAAAAATTGTGGATGTTGCCATCACTACTCATGAAATTCTACATTTCATTGATCGTAGTAAGGTTGTTGGGTTGGCCCTTAAGCTGGATGTTTCTAAAGCCTATGATAAAGTCAACTGGACTTTCCTTTACAAAGTCTTGTCTGCTTTTGGTTTCTCAGAGAAATTTATCACCCTAATTAAGGTTTTCTTGGAGACTGTGAGATTCTCAGTGTTGTTTAATGGCAAACCTAGTGCAAAACTTTCCCTGGGTAAGGGTCTTCGCCAAGGGGACCCCTTGTCTCCTTACCTCTTTATTCTTCTTGTGGAGGTCCTTGGCCGTAAAATGATGCAGATGGCTCAATCCAGAGTGATTGAGGGGATCAATCCAACTATCACTCTCCAACATGTGATTCTACAACAATTTGTGGATGACACCTTCTTCTTTGGGGCCTCCTCAGTTAGGGAAGCTGGGATGTGGAAGTGGATGTTGGACAATTACACTACTACTTCAGGTCAACATATCAACTATCACAAAAGGAGAATGTTCTTCTTTAACATTGATAACTTGGTGCATAGAGAAATTTTGAATATTTTGGGATGCTAGGCTGATAAGCTTCCTGCCATTTATCTAGGCCTTCCATTAACTGTCAAAGATGTAAAGAACGAATTCTGGAATATTATCCTTGAATGGACCCAAAGGAAGCTGGCGGGCTGGAAAGGTAAACTTCTAAGTAATGTTGGTAAGCTACAAATTCTTGCTACATCCCTACAAGGCATTCTGGTTTATTTTCTATCTATTTTTAAAATATTTGGTTTCATGGTTGAAAATCTTGAAAAAATTCAACGCACCTTCCTTTGGTCTGGGTTAGAGGAAAAGAAATGTCTTCTACTGGTCTGCTAGGATAAGGTTTGTCTTCCCAATCCCTGGGGGGCTTGGATTTAAGAAAAATCCACAACCTTAATAGAGCTATGCTATCCAAAATTGCATGGACCATGGTTCAGGGAACTATTGATATGTGATAAATCATGGCAGCTAAGTGTCTGGATGGGGGCCGCTACTGTAAACTCTTCATGGTGCAGGGTCACCCTGGGGGCTCAAAAATCTGGAATAGTATTCTTAAATGTAGAGGTGTCATGGAAAAGGGGACCATATGGTTGTTGGGAAATGGTAGGGAGATCAAGTTCTGGGATGACCCCTGGCTGTCAGACACCATTCTCAGGAACTCTCAGTTCTCTCAACTGAGGAACATTCTGACTCTTGGTATTGGTTCGCTGGTCTCCAACTTTATCTCTAATGGTAAGTGGATTGACCTCCTCCCACATTTTCATGGCAGACCAGACCTAACTAACCTGGCGACCAAACTCAGTGTTTTTTTGCATTCGGTTCACATTCCTATCATAGACCGACCTAATAGATTGTTATGGAGACACTCAACATGGTGGGTTTTCTATCAAATCAGCCTATGGTCTTCTCATTAATGGCAATAATGGCACTTCTTATTGGAGGAAGGTTTGGCAGCCCCAATTAATCCCTAAAGTTAACTTCTTTTTGTGGATAATGCTCCATGGGAAAATCCTCACCCTGGATAATCTGGTCAAAAGAGGGTTTAGCCTTGCTAACAGATGTTGCCTTTGTAGGAAAGCAGAGGAAAGTACTAACCATATCATGCTTCACTATGAGTTTGCTGATGGGATATGGTAGGAGATCCTCTCTAGACTCAACCTTCCTTAGGTTTCAAACCATAGCATCCATTATATGCTACTTGAATGGCACTCGCCTTCATAGCACCCGTTAATAAAACTCTTGTGGAACTAAATTCCCCCTATATTCTGTTGGGTCATTTGGAAGGAATGAAATATCAGGATATTCAAAGATACAAAACTCACTATAAAGGATGTCTTCTATCTCGGGTATAAATTTTTATAGGAAAATCTGCTGGTGGGAAGCTGGAAAAGCCCAAATCTCCCCCCCACTGATTTTGACTGGAAGATTGCTAAAGATTGGGGAATGGGTAAGGGGTATGCCAAATTTGACAACACTAACTCAGAGCTAGAAAGGAGACTTTTTGGGATCCCCCTCAAGCCTCCTGGCACAAACTTAATTTTGATGGGTATGTCCAAGGCAGGCTACAGGCTGGAGAGGGAATCATACGGGATCACTGGGGGAGAATGGTGGCTACTTATGCTAGTCCCCTCATTGACCAATCAGTTAACCAGGCGAAGGGTATGGCTCTCTTATGGGGACTAAATTTTTCTCTTAACTTGGGTTGCACTAGGATTGAAATTGAAGGGGATTCCAAGATTATTGTTGAGGCTATTTATGGAAACTCCCAGGTTGGTTGGAGAGTTGGCCCTATCATGTCTGATATAAAAGGTTTGATGGGTCATTTTAGTAAGACCACTATAAAACACATTTACAGGGAAGGCAATTCAGTTGTTGATTCTATGGCTGCTGTAGGATTGAAGATGGATGGTTTACAATGTTGGAGGGTTGTTACTCAACTGCCCAAGAATACTCTGGACCTGCTTACACGGGAAATGAGAGGTGCCAATAACAAAATTCAGAATGTTTAAAATTCAAAGGTTGATTTGGGTGCTAAATGGCGGACCTAAGGGCTCTACCCATTTCAACTTTGTTGTGAATTGCAATTGGAAATGCCATGTGGCCCCATTGGTGGGTTCCCCAATTCCTCTTGGCAGTGGACGTGGCCTGCTGGCGTCATTTTCTCCATAAAGTACTATTATGTATTTAAGTGGCATTTTAAGCAAGTACAATTTACGAAGAATAATAAAAGATTTGGTGAGGATCTTATTGATGGCGATTATGGGTTACAGTGCCACTCCCATGTGTTAACCCTGGTGGCATCTTTGGCAGTGTTTTTCAAGGCTAATTACAATTATTATCACAGTTATGGCTCACAAAATGATAGAAGTTTAGGGATAAGATATAATTTCAACTTTTCCATTTCATGCATCTGCTATGGTTTTTTTTGGTGTTGTGTCTTGGAGGGTTTTTGCTCCAGCTAGCCTTAGAACAAAGCTTTTTTCTGGGTGTGGGTTGTGCTTAAAAGCTCTACGAATATGGGTGGTGATCGAAACAGAATCAAACTTGATAAGATTGAGGAGGAGTTTTCTTCAGACCCTATGGTGATGTATTTCTGCAAAGAAGGAGGGATTCTTCCCTTCATGAAATGTCTAGCTGATCACAACGAAATGATCTCTCAGTAGTTTGCCAAAACCTAGAATGAGAGAAGGGTCACCATAAATAGAATCATGTTTGAGATCAATGAGGAGGTCATAGACAAAGCCACTGGTATGCCTACTACGGGTCAAAAATGGAAGAAAATAACTAAAATGTGGGCAAAATGGAGTTTGATCAATTTTTTGCTAAGGACGACAAGCCAGTGTCCAAAAATGGCAAATACAGCAAGGCTGACCTACCCGAATTATGGTCGAAGATGTGCAAGCTGGTTATGAAGTACTTCACCCTAGAGGGTCATTTTGGTACATTTACAATTACCCCCTCCCTTTTTAAAACCATCTTAGGCCCAAGTTTTTGATCTCCTTATCATTTTATCTTTTGCATTCCTTGGAAATGACTGTGGCTGTTGTGATTGAGTCAATTTCTCTAGGTAAGAAACATGTTTACCTCCACTAGGGGCTTATTTTCATAATCTACCATTTCCACCGCACCCTCTTCCCTCCTCCCATCATGGAAATTACCCAAGCCTCCCAACAAAATATGTCACCCTTGGTCTCCCTCAACTAGGGCCTTCCCACACCCTCTGGTTCTTTTGGAGGCTCTATCCCTACTGCTAGTCATAAGTCCTCTGAAACCCACCCTACCCTTGGCTCGCGGGATGGTTCCAAGCATGACCTAACCCATGAGGATTTTCCCTAGCCTTCCAAAAAATGCAAGAAAATTTACATTAACCTGGAGTGCCCTCATAATACTGACCCCCAGCCTACCAATACCTGTGGGTCCTCTCGGCTTGCCAAGGAGAAGGGGAAAAAAGCTATGAAGGAATTATTTGATAAAGAGGATGTCTCAGTGGAATCTCCTAGAAGAGATGAAAACTAGAATACTTTTGATCATGAGGTGGGAAAGGATACTATCCATAATATTGTGGTTGAAGAGGGCAAGGAAGATATTGCCCTTGACACTATGGTAGAGAACCCTAAACGTGTTACGGGTAATGGTTTGGTTGGGAAAATCAAGTACCAGATTGTTAATCTGGAAAATATAGTGGCTAAGCTAAGCGGGGACTTGGCCAATACTAATAGGAGGCTGGCGGATGTTATAAAATTTTCCCTCAAGGTCATGCATGCCTCATCCTCAACCCTTTGTTTACTGAATGAGAAGGCCTCTGCCGGGAAGGAGTCTGTTGAAGGAAACCGTGAACTCTTCAAGTTTCTGAATGAGGAGTGGGTGGACCTGCTGCTGTCAAAGTGCTTATAGGATGTAAAATGATCCTACTAATGGTGAGGGGTGGTAAGGGTGTTGTTGCATTGCTTCCCCCAAGCCCTATAGTTGGGCTAGTTTCTTTAATTATAGTTTTAAGCTTAAGACTTTAATTTTGATTAATGGCCCTGTGTGGCATGGTTTAATTTTTTGTCTGCTGGACTTTGATACTATTCGTATGTGGGGTTCTGATACTTTACACTACTAGTTTAGCTTCTATGTTTTGGTTTTTGATAGAGGTAGACAATGTTTACTTTTCTTTATGCTACTTTCTAGGCTGATTTAATATGATGTTAAGTCTGTTCTAGTCAGCTTCTTATTATACCTCGGGTTAACACCCTCTTGTTGTTACTTATATCAAAAACAAGGACACCAAACCTAGTAATGACATTATCCATCATAAAGTCAATCACTACTGTGCTTGTAGCCTTTTTATTTGGAATTTACTCAACCCACTTGATAAAGTAATCTGTAGAAACTAAAATCCAACTGTGTCCCCCACTTGATTTTTCTACAAATTCTCCAATGAATTCTATTCCCCACATAGAAAAAGGTGCCTCTGCAACTAGAACATTAATCAATAAGGCACCTAAAAACTTCATCTTATTGGAGAATCTCTGACATGGTTCACATCTCCTAACAAAAGAATGGGCATCTTTAAATAAGTAAGGCCAATAATACCTATCCCTTAAGATCTTGTGTGTTGTTGCTCTGGCTGAGTAGTGTCCTCCACACATGCTAGAATGCATTTCTTTCAAGATCTTTTTAGATTTTCCCTTGTCAAGGTATAAAACTAGTATTCCATCCTTATTTTTCCAAAATAGGTCACCCTACAATAGCACATATTTCTGATCTTGCAATCTTAGACTTCTTCTTTGGTTGTCATTCAAATCTTCTGGGCAACTAGCATTTCTTAGAAAATATACAATGTTAGTATACCAGGGCTTCATTTCAATACTTGTAATTACTTCTCCACAAGTATTAACATTATTAACTTAGACTAAATTCAAATTCTCTTCTGTCATTAAATTTTCTAGTCCCAATCCTCTTACCAGTTTAGTGATGTGAATCTCTAAATCAAACTCCTAAATTTTGTTTATCCACTTGCATATTTTCCCTGCTACTTCACTTTGGACCAAAATGTATTTTTTACTGCAGCATGGGGAACATAAGCGTTTTCTTTTTCACACACTAGGTAGGGTCTAAAAGCTTTTACTTCTTTCACTAAAGCATAGGCTTGTTTCTCCATCAATTGATAATTTAGTTCAGCTTCTTGTAGTGATTTGTTGAAGAATGCTATAGGATGCTTAAAAGCCTCCTCATATTTTTCCAATAGTACTGCTGCAATAGTATGAAATGATGCAAAAGTAAATATGGAAAAAGGCTTAGTATAATTAGGAGAACTCAGAATAGGGGCTTCTTGAATTTCTTATTTAATATTTTACAAAGCTTCTTATGCTTCCTAGTTCCATTCAAACTTCACATCCTTTTTCAATAGTTTGACTATGGGTTTCACCAGCTCTACAAAGTTTGCAATAAATCTCCTGACAAAATTTATTTGTCCCAAGAACGATTTTACCCTTTTAGATTTTTAGGAAGCAAGTACTTTCGCAATAGCTTCAACTCCCTCTGGATCTATTCTTACTCCTTCTTTTGACACTATGTGGCCTAAGAGCTTTCCCTCAGTAACAACAAATTGATACTTTTTTGGGTTCAGTGATATCCCATATTCTAGTGCTTTGATCAAGACTTCTCCAAATGGTTACGGTGATCTTCTACTTTTTTTGAAAAGGTTGTCAGATCATCCTGGTAAACTACCATGAGGACATTTATAATATCCTTAAAGGCCACATCCATTTCTCTCTGAAAAGTTGCACCAGCATTTTTTAGACCAAAAGGCATGCGAGCATATACATAGGTTCCTCATGGAGTAGTAAATTTTGTCTTGAATTATTTAGACTCCTTGACTAGCACCTGATTATACCTAGAAAACCCATCCATAATAGACAATAGATCACATCTAGTGACCTTATGCAGCATAGCCTCCATATTGGGTAATCCATAATTGTCTTTTAGTGAGGCTACATTTAGGTTTCTAAAGTCAACACATAACCTTATGTCCCCATTCTTGTTTCTTACAGGGACTAAATTTGAAACCCATGATGAATGCCTTATTGGTTGTATTATGCCTGCATCCCTCAGTTTCATCAACTTTGTCTGCATTTTAGCAATCAATAATGGGTTGATATGCCTCTGTTTTTTCCTAAATGGCTTCATATCTTATTTCAATGGGTGTCATTCTGAAACAATTCTTCTTTATAGGCTTTAATATCCTCATAGGACCAGGCAAAAACATGTTTGTATATTTTCAGTAGCTTTATCAAATTCAATCTCACGTTCTTGTCTAGATTTTTTCCAATGTAGACTAGTTGAGGGGATGTCTCTGATCCTATATTTATTTCCTCCAAATCTCCCACCTTGGCATTGGATTTTTGTGACATGTAGTTATCATTTATACTAAACATGCCCTCTAACTCAGCTAATCCCTTAGGAATATGATTTTAGGCTAGATAAATAACTTCTTGATCAAAAATATAATATTTGTCATCTACAACTCCTATTAAAGAGTCACAATCAATTTTATGGCCATCATATTGATCTACACACTGGATAAATCTGAGGATGTCATCATCATCCTCAAAAACTTGCCACTTATGGATATTGTCAGGCACTACTATCCTATTCTTGATTTCCACCATAGATATGCCATCAAGGGTAATGTCATCATTCTTTAGAGAAACATTTGCACGAAAATATGTCATTATGTTATTTGATCTCTCTACACAAAGAATGTTAAAGGCATTAAAGGATTCTAATATATCCCAAACATCATATTTATACAATTTCAGTCTATCATCCTTTGCAGTATATTTGGATCTAATCTAAGCTATGAGTAGTTGGGAATCCTGATGAACTTGTAAGCACTTAATACCATGCTTGATGGTAATGTTCATTCCCAATATTAGTGCTTCATACTCAGCTGTATTATTGGTACAATGAAAGGATAACAAGAAAGAGTATTTAAATGTAATACCTCATGGGGAGATAATTAAAACACCTTCTCCTAATCCTTCTTTAGAGAATCCTCCATCAAAGTACATTTTCCACAACCCATCTTGTTGAAACAATAGCTCATCCACTATTGGGTCATTATTATTAAATTGTGGCTTGATCTCCACAACAAAAAAAAAATTCCATGTCAATATCTACACAACAATTTAATTGATCAGGCATAACCATTTCAACCATGACTGTAGAACGAGGATCTCTATACAACTTGACCTCAATTCCATTCACATGGATTGTTGTATATGACAAATCTAGTTGAAATATTCCACCCACTGTTGCTGCCCATTGTCTAGACAAAAGCATACCATAATGGGGTTTTGTGTCAACAACAACTGTCCATTCTATAGGTAGCTTCAAGGAAAGAGGCAATTTTGAATTCAATGTCTTTCAATGTTCCTATCACAAGAACCTCTCTGTTGTCCATTGCATAACAAATTCCAGTAGGAGTACTGACTTGAAGGCCTGGTTCTTTCATGACATGATATGGCATCACAGTAGCTGCAACACAAGAGTCTATCATGCAGTTCTTTACTAGCAAATGATTTGTCATAAAAGTTACATAAAAGGGATCAACTGACAGTAGTTCTTGGGTGATCACATTTCCAATGCATATATTACAGAATTCCTTTCTTTTCTCTAAACCTTTTACTTGGTTATCCTTTTCATTAACAGATGGAAGTCCTCTCTTATCATTATTCAAGGTCAAGGACACTTCTTCCTAATTAGACACAGAGACATCTTCAATTCCTTTCAAGAGTGCAAGTGCAACTTCTTTATGCTCTTTTATCTTCAGCATCTCCATCAGTGGGATTGAAACTTTCATTTGAGTAAGAGCATGTCTCATGTCAAACATAGGTAATTCAGAAGATACATCACCTATCCTTTTAACTTTCTTGGCTTTATCAGTAGCCACTTTTTCTTCCACTTTTTCCTTCTGAGTAGAAGAAGATTCATCTTGCTTTGCAGTTTTCTTTTCTTTATTGCCCTTTCCATGTGATTATGCAGCATTTTGTGGGGAATCCTATTTAATGAAAACATAGGCAAGTTTACCTTGACCAGGCTCAACTATTCTATTTCTCATATTGTACGCACCTCTAGCTTGGTTTATTTCTGCTATAGTCAGGGATATTTTTTCTTCATCACTTGGTAACCTGAAATGGGGACGCACATTTTCATCTCCCACTGCATTGATTGTTCTTTGTGATACAAAACCATTCTTATCATTTGAATTAGAAGTCACTTGGGGCTGATATTCTAGGTATTTAATTCTTTTGTTGCACAATTCTTCAACATATTCACTTTTTTCAGGAGACCATGGATAAGGCTTCATCACAGTGAACATATTCATAGCAAGACTATCTTGTTCATGACCTTTTTTCTCACTTCCCTCCCCCATCTGATCATCTAGGGCTTGGGCTACCACACATTGGTAGGAAGAGTGAGACATGTTGCAAGCAGCACACCAAGGAGTGTTCTCTACATAGTTTGTGCTATTCCTTTTCAAAGGATCAGGGATTTCTTTTGTCTTTTGGTTTTCTTGGTTCTCAGGGATAGGCTTGCCATCTTTCCAATTTATTTTGTATGGCATATCCCTCAGATTAGGTTGTTTACCATACCTCTGATACTGGTACTTATTGTCATGAAAACCTTCTTCATTCTTATCCATCTTAGCAATAAGATCCTTCACTGCATTTACCAATTTATCAACCCTATCATCCTCCTTAATAGGTTTTCTTTCTTGTCCTTTCTCTTTCCAAAGTTTTCCATCCTCTCTCTTCCCATCTTCCCTAAGGCTTGCCTATTACTCTCAATGTCTATTGTTATTTTATAAGCTTCTCTCAAGGTATGAGGGTTCTTGTCCCTAAGAAGATAGGACATCTTCCCATCAGCATCATTGAAATAGGTAGTTAGACATACTTGTTCATTTAACCTTAGCACTTGGAATTGCTTGTTCATAGCCTTTTGGAATCTATTGTTAAAATCTGACATGCTCTCATTAGGGAACTTCTTAATGTTATTAAATTCATTCAACATGTAACCAGAGTTAACATGTTCTCTATATTGTTCCCTAAAAGACTTAACAAATTCCTCCCAAGATGTTATACTATCATTAAGCAAATTTATAAACCAATCTCTAGCATCTTCTATCAAGGATTGAACAAAAAGCTTCATAATAACATCTTCATGTTCTATTTCAAAATCAGTAATCTCATTTGTAAAACCTTTTAAATTTTCTTCACAGGTTATGACAATATTTCATGTGAGCCTAAGGATTCAATCTCTTACCTCATTGGGGATCATGTTAGGATGAGTAGGGATGCCATCAAAGAAAAGAGGTTTTTATCTGTCCAAATGGACAGGTCTTGTTTGGAAACTTCCCAAAGTATTGTTTCCACTTGGTCTTGCTGCACCTCCTTGATTTTGGAGTATGCTGAGGGCCTCCTTGCTTTAGACCAAAAATTTGAGCACTAGGACCAGGACCAGACTATTGAGCACTTGGACCAACACCACTTGGTGGAATTTTTTGTTGTGTCCCAGTATTAATAGGCATAGAGATACTTATAGTAGTATTGTTGGTAGCATGCAAGAAATTTATCCTCATCTTCATATCAGCTGCTGCAACCTCTAGTTCCATCTTTTCTAACTGCTTGGCTAGATTTTCTTTGGCTTTTCTAGCTTGCTCAAGTTTTATGTCAACTTGAGACATTCCTGCAAGGATAGTTTTGTTTTTCTTAGGCTCATTGATACTTATGCTAATAGTCTTTTTCTTACCTTTATTAGAGACATTTTTATCACTTTTCTTGAGTTGTACATTCTGCTCAATCTCATGAGGGTGTAATTGTCTTATGAAAGGTCCTTCTCCTTCATACTCATCTTTGTTAGAGCTTGATCTTTTATTTTCAACTTGTTTCCTTAGAGCTACAAGATCACCAAACAACTCCATGTCTGGACCCTTGACTTCTTCATTTAGGCTTTTATCCTTAAGTTCATTTCTTCTTGTCTCAACCAAGAGATCTTCTCTCTCAGTTAACAAGTCATACAGTTATTTCTCATGCATTTTCCTTGCATCTTCTATCTCTGATTCTTGTTCATGTTTCTTTCTTCTTAAGGCTAGAACTTCCTCTCAACTTATCAGAATCATAAGATGTTGTTTCAGCAGCAAATATCTCTCCTAGATGTTCTAGTGTTTCTTGTGCAGGGAAGAATCCTACATATGTCATCTCTCCATATCTGAAAGGATAAAAAGGTATATCAGCTCCATAAGGGTCTATTGGCCTTGATTGTTCTGCACTCTCAGATGAGGATGACCTTCTTTCAGGGACAAGGGTTTCCATTCTCCCCTTTGAAGTATTGGGGGAATTATGATTTGATCCACCTCTCTTGGACCATTGTCTCCTTCTAGGTGTATGGAGTTCCTCTCCTATATCTTTCTCAGGATTATCTCTATAGTAAGACTTGGTGTTTCTTTGCCGACTCATTTTAAAATCATATAAGTATTTTCAATATTTCAATATGCAAGTCACACTGGAATGCACAGACTATATAGCCCTCACCCACAACTAGTATGGGATAATTTCAAGAGTTTTCACAAGAAATGGAACAATAAAAGAATTAGTCCCTATGAAATTGTAATCTTATTGCTAAAAACCACTTCTCTTGAATGTTTTAAATCAACTCAAAACTGGATCAGAAGTACTTGAAAAGATTCTACACCAGAAAATCTAGGATAGAATAAACATGGTTTACTTCAACCCTCCCCAGTAGAGTCACCATTTTTTTAGTGACTCGGATGGGAAAATTATAAGATGGTAAAACAATTGACTCCTTATAGATGGCCAATGAATTTTCACAAGATTGTTACACTTCCATCTCCAGCAAAGTCGCCATTTTGTTAGTACTTTTTCTTATAGAATCTTACTATAGCAATTATGCTTGACTCTTAGATTCCCAATTCTTTATTCATACAAGTAAAAGTCTAATTGATGAGGATTCATCCTCCTTTGAGATCTACACACTCAGGTAGGTGTACCTTTCATAGTTTATTGCTTCTCAGTAATCTTGAACAATGGATCAAGGTTTACACTAATTTTTCTATTGCCTTTTACTGCAACAACTGATAACACATCTTGCAAATGAATATTACCAATTTAATGCAAAGCTTAACAAGCTAGACCATGAACTTGGCAAGAGAAAATAACAGTGAAACAAGGATTCTCATCCTTCTTCTTTTTAGAGTTATAGACTCAAGAAGGATAACCTAATGATTCTCTCTCCAAGGAATCAATAAAATGAACTATATCTTTCAATATAATTGGTAAACATGAATGTTATTAATAATAGGAAAGTAAAAGATTATTTAGATTTAAGATTGATGATGATAACTACTTATCAAAACCTAGACTAGTGCCTAATCCTGGGCAAAGAGTCAATTGAGAGATACAGTCACAGAAACTAATTAATTGAAACACACATGAAACTTAGATGGAGTGCCTTACAAAACACCTTCTCATTCCCACTCCCATGTATCAAATTATCACACTAATATCGAGCCCTTTGGAACTACTTATAAGATTTACTCCCTCCTTGAAAGAAACATACAAATAATCGCACAGTTACCTTATAACCAGTACATTTAAACTGCCTTACAGATTAAACATACAAGAGCATAAACATAAACACAAGAAGACATCATTGATGTGAAACAGGAAAATTTACTATATTTTATTAATATAATTCTTCTTTAATACATTTAGAGAGACAAAAATCTTGGAAACAGACAACATTTAGAAGTCTGCCTCACAGTTCTTAATTCATCAGTCTTTACAATATCTTACAACTTGCTATATATAGAGAGAGCACTAGCCATCTTGGAATCCTTAGAGAGAAAGGATGCAACAAGCTTTGGATTGCTCAGATAAATCTAAAATTACTAAAAGACAAAATTACAGTTACATATTCAGTCGGTGGAGAAAACACTTGAGTAGATGATTTGAAATGAGTACAAATCCTTGGCAGTTTGCACGTTTGTCCGCAGATATTCTGGGTAACCTCTTGAGGTTGTTGTGAGACCTAGTGACCACCAATACAGGCTAACTTACACTATTCTTGCTGATGATTACCTTCCCTATGCTCATTGACCAGGTGCCAGATGCCACTTTACTCCTCATCCATCACATCCAAGTCGATCATTGCTGATTTCTTCTTTCTGGGCTTGATGATGTTGTCCCACTATGTAAACTATACCCCTGAAGGCTAATTAAAAATTTGAATACTCTGTAACTATACTTTTTTCCTCTCCTGTCTCGCATCAGTTATGACCTTGACATGTGTAAAAAACTTCATGAAGTCTACTTCTTCTTTGAATGCCTTGTCCAAGGTTCTATTAAATCTATCAATATCCATGACACTACCATCTGTTAGGAATGCCTCTTTACTAGGAAGTAGAGTATCAAACTCAATTTTCCATTCTTCTACTAATTTTATTTTCTCATCTTCTTCCTTTACAGGAGGAATAAATATGTTAAAATCTGAGCCAAACATGTTGATCCTTGCTTGAATTTGATTGGTCTTGCCTTTCAAGAAAGACAATGTTATTCCAATCTATTCAATCATCTCTCCCACTTGACAAACAATCTCTAGGAGATCTTTCCTTTGTGACTGCAAGGCTTCAAGTCTCTCAACAGTGATCCCATGCTTGACCAAGTGCCAAAGTATGGGTCCAAAGTTGTAATATGGCCTTTGACTTGTGCCTCTAAGCCAGGTAGCTTACTATAAGCCTTATGTACTAGGTCCAATTTTCCCTTCAAGACATCTATCATGTGCTGCAAGATGTTCAATAAGCCATTTAATTCAACTTCATTTTTATCCTTATCAACTTACTCTATTCCAAGTGGAAAATCCTCACTGGTATCTGTCTGAACAGATGCAACTTCTTTGACTTGAGGAGGAGCATCTTTGGGGGCCTCTTCTAATTTATTGTTCAAATTTTCTATTTCCCCATTCAATGTTTTGATCTTAATCAAGCATACCTCTCTATCCTTCACCACATCAATTGACTCATCAAAGAGTCTTTTATATCTATTTGATAGCTACTCTATTTTTGCCTCATTGAGGTGTGCAAAGTGGGTAACAGCATGGGAGATCTCTAAATCCAAAGTATTGTGGATAGACCATATAATCTTATCTCCATCCATCATTTCTTCAATACTAACCAGAGATGGAATTTGTGTCCTTGGAGCTAAAGACCACTTTGCTAAAGTCTGAGATCTGAGGTCATATCCACAGCCTCTTATCATTTCCCCCAGTTGGGTCTTAGAAGAAAATTTAGCATTTGGTTGTTTCCTAATTTGGTCAATTATAAATGTAGAAGCCAAATCCCACCTAGGCACAAGTAACATTCCACTAGATTTTACCAGTTGTCTAGCCTCCTCAGATGTTATTGTTTCATTCTCTGGATAATAGACTTGTAGGGCTTGCAAAGCTTCACTTTGTGCAGAGCCACCCTCTATCAATTGTAATTGAGCCCCAATTTCTTGTTGCGTCCTCCAAATCAAGAAGTTATTGAATTCATCTATCTTGATGAATGCACCATCATTCAGGAACTCTTCTTGATGAAGTTCTCTTTCATCTTGACATGGTTGAAGGGGTAATTCAACTTCTTCTTGTATATCCTTTTCTAACTTCTTCCCCTCTCTGATTTTTTTCCTAAGCTGGTGGTGGTACTACCTATCACCAATGATCAGGGCACCCATTTTATCTTTCTTCTTCTCTTGTGTCTTTGTTTGAGAAGGCTCCCCTAATTCTACTCTATGTTTCTTCCTTGGGGGCTCATTTGTTGCCTCAGTGTCAGGGACCTCTGTAAGATCAACCTCTATACTCAGTTCTATTGAAAGTGATTGGTCCATGGGAGGAGGGCTATGAATTGGGCATCCTACCTCACTATCTTGTTCATACTCTAAGGAAGAGTGATTCTGAGGGCCTCTTTGTTTGTCTTCAATTAGACCCTCTAATTGGTTGTACAAAGTATTATAAAACTCAATCATTTTTGTGAGTCTCTGCAGATAGGGCATTCCTGGGAAAAAACCTCCAAATGGAATCCCTGATTTATTTAATTTCTACTCCAAGCCTATTAAATCTTTATATTGTTTATCTCTTCTTGCTAGTTCTTCATCCTCCAAGGTATTTATGATGAAGTCTTCCTTGACACACTCCTCATGCTCCTTGATAATAGGGATGCTTGGGGTTAGCAAATTTTTAGCACTTTTACTGAAACCTTCAGGATCTACATACCTGCACAAGGCCATGCCCATCTTGTACTGCCCTATCCATTTGTTCACAGCATCCATGGCTCTTTTCCCAATGGTAAAGTTATAAACCTTGAACTGTCTAGGTGTGAAAGTACCTTTTCTATGAGGAGCAAGGCGCTCATTATCTGTCCACATCAATTGCCAGATGAACTCCATTACAACTAATATTGGAGGCACATACTTTAGAAGTATGTGTGGGGGCTGGGAACATCTATAAACCCTAATCAAATTAAAGGTTCTCTCATAGTAGAAGTCACCCCAATTGTGATCTCCTGGCCATTTGTCTATATATTGGCAAGGCCTCCGAAGTTGAAGCTCCTTGACTAGAAATCTAGTCACATTGAGACCCAACAAGTCTATAATTGGCTATATAATCCAATTCTCAAAACCACAGTATTCATTTTCATTAGAAGTATAGTTCCAGACCCTAATCTAGAGTTGTATAGGGTTTGGTTGGCCTTGGAACTGCATCCTTGATCTCAAATTTTGCGTGTCTATGCTATTAATATTGAAATACAGTATCAAATGCATTAAGATAGAATAATGTATGAACTTAGGGTTGGCTTTCTTATGGACATCTATGAGGCCTTGATGTATCTTGTCAATGACATACTGAATTTAGTCAAAGTTAGTATTGGCATGTGAGTTCTGTATGTCTATGATGATCATCAGTAATTCTGCAGGCACCCTCTCACTGCCCCCATCCATTCCCAGCACCCTTCACAGCCCATAAGAAATATACTTCACGTATAATTTTAAATCCTTGTATTGATATGGTGCACTAGAATTTGGCAGGGGAGCTATGTTATTTCTATTTGATCTGGACACATGAGCATGGATCAACTTGCTGATAATGGTGGCCTCTCTAACATACTTATTCTGCAATTTGGTTAAATCAATCTCTGTAGTCGAGGGATGATATATTACAAAGGATATCATGAATGAAGACCTATCTAAGGTCACTAAAGCTATCTCATCACTTTTTCTGATAATTCTAGAAAGAGGATCATACCTTCTAGCCAATTCTATTAATAAGTTTACATCTATGAAGACATCTGGGACATTCAATTTTGCTAAACCTAGTGTCCAAGGGTTTGAAAAAAGAATTTTCCTACCCCTATTACTATAAAAGTAATTGAATAAATGGAAACCAGAGCACTCAGGAGTGTTGGGATCTCTAGAATTTGACATATCATCAGAGAATAATTCATCATTTATCTTTTTGTTCTGGTTGGTCCCAGGGAGCAAAGCAACAAATTCATCTAAGTATTTCCTCTTTCCTTTTTTCTCATCCTTTGCATCTTTACTTGCTCCACTAGTTGAAACTCCGCTTGGTCCAGCTTGACTCATCTTTTTTTATCTTTACTGAACAATTCTTCACTCAAACACAAGATTTTCCTTATAATTCTCTCTAAAACTCAAGCAATTATTCATTCTGATAACTCTGAAATTTATGCAATTTCTCAGCTTTGTACTTTGAAAACTTTGGTAATCTAAAATGTACAAAGGTTGTGTCTATTTATTATTGAAAATTGAATGCACCAGTCTAGTTGAGAACCTGGAAACCATTGCTCAATCACTTCTTCCATAACTCTACGTGCCTTGACATCAATTCTTTCCTATCCGTGGCACCTGAAGTTGACAAGTAATCAAATTTGAAAAGCCTAGTTGGAAAAGTCATGAGTGCCTTTTTAATTTTAAATCCTTATTTTATGTAAAAAGGCTTGACGTGCTATCTGATTGGCCAGTTTTTCTTGCTTTTCACAGCTTAGCAGATTACTTGTACCATGTCAAAATCTTTTGTCTTTAATAGGCCCTAGATTTTCATAATATTTCCTTGATATAGCGTGAGAGAAAACCCTTAAGGGGGTACATACTTAGACTGCAGTTTATCTGGTGATCACATGACTACTCTATCTCCAAGTCACTGAGAGTTTGCTTTGACTCAGGTTACATCATGAGATCTAGCACCAGCCACACAATCTTTTCATCATCAACAGTCATCTCTAAGTCGCTAGACAGTTTGATTAACTCTGATTCTGTTATGAGATTACGTGATGGCCAATCATTATAACCTGAATTAGCATCTGATTTACTTCTTAACACTGAGTAACTTGTTCCTTCTTATCTCTAAATCACTAAATAAACCTTACTAGGCTTTACTTTGACCATGATTCAAATATGGAGATTTAGAGAATGAAAGATCTCTAAGTCTCTGAATATTTCTCTTAACCCAAGTTTCATCTAGAGACTTAGAGCTAGCCGTTCATCTAACACGAGATCTATGATCCTCGCTAAGTCACTAAGCTTTCTTCTTAACCCTAACTTCATTCAGAGATCATGCGACAAGGCAAATGAATAACCCTATCTTAACTCTGAGTCTATCTGGAGATTCAACGACTAACTAAGTCTCTGCATCGCTAAAATTTTCAAATAACCATGGATCTATACAAAGATTATGTGCACACCACTAGATTTAAGTTACATCAGTGGTTCACATCTCTCTTGTCAACTCAACTTTTAGCCTTAACTTAACCTTAAGTCATTTAGAGATCACGTGACTGAGAAAACTCAAAGTCGATGAATGTTTTACTTTACACTGAGTTTATTCATAGATCACATGTAGAACACACAGTTAGATCTTGATTTATGGCTTGCACTTAGTCTCTAAATCATTTTTTAATTTCTCATTCTGTCTGGAGATTACATGACTACCCTTGATCTTCCTTTTAATCTACGACCTGCACTGAATCTCGTAATCTTTGGTTTTAACTCTGGTCTATTATGAGATTATGTGACTAAAGGCTATCTCTAAATCTCTAGAAGATCTTCTCAAACCTGGGTTCATTCTGAGATTTCACGAACATGACATATATCTTGGCCACTTATACACATGTCTACATCTTATCTTGTTACCTCTTGATCACTGAATAATTCTTGACTTTTTTACTTCTTCTAGCGATTCAACACTAGAAACACATCTTTGTCTTGATCAATGGCTTAGGTTCATTCACAAAAAACTTGACTTGGTTCTGACTTAACCACAACTAACCATGGTTCTTCTGGAGATTTAGGGACTGAGCAAATCTCCAAGTCACTGAATAATTCTTGTAACTCAGGTTAAATCTAGAGATCACACGCCAGCCCTCATATTTTTCCTTGATCAATGATCAGTGCTAAGTCTCACAATATTTCTGTACTTTATCAATTCTTCCCAATATTACATGGTAGCCCTTGATTTTTCTTTAATCCAATGGTCTGCGCTGAATCTCGAGACCATCTTCTTAACCACTCTTTCTAAGATCATGCGATTAAGCTATCTCTCAATCTCAGAATAAACTTTACTTGACTTATCCTTAACCTCAGGTTTCTCTGGCAATCACACAACTACTTTATCGGCAAGTCTCTGAAAGATTTACTAACTCATGAGTTAATTGGGAGATCATGCGCAGACCACACGATCAAGTCAAAGATATATCAAGATCTATGGCTATCGCTTAATCGTTGAAGGAAACCTTGACCTTAGCATTTGTCTGGAGATCATGCACTAGCCGCTCATCTTGGAAAAGATCAATGATCCTTGCTGAATCTATAAATCTTTCACTTAACTCTGATTTATTCTAGAGATCACGCGACTGAGAAAAAATGAAATTTGTCTTGACCTCGGGTTATATTATGAGATTATATGACTGAGAAATCTCTAGATCATTCTATATTTCACATAACTCAAGTTAAGTCACGAGATCTAGTGCTAGCCACATGATCAAAATTGCATCCACGGTTGTCGCTAAGTCTCTGAATCCTTGATCCAACTTCACATTTATCTAGAAATTACGCGCCAACCGTATGATCAAATTAAGATCAACCGTTTGCGCTTAATCTTTGAATGACTTAGAGAATATTCTTTTTATCTCAAGATTAAGAGATACAAGCTTGCACCAAGTCTTTAGACTAGATGGAATATTTAGTTTTGATTTCAAGATTAGGAGATAAAGGCAAAGGCTAAAAAGCACATGGCTTAAAAATCACTTAAGTTACTCGGTACAAAGTAACTTCAAATTAAAACCAGGTTATGAAGGACTAGGTTTTTTGCATGGAAACAACAAAAATGACATAGGGCTTAGGGTTTTCAACCAATTTTCACTTCATTGCTTGGATTAGAGACACTTTTAGGAAAATTTTGATGGTATGCTGGGACAAACCTTAACATTTTTAGGCATAACTGACATTGGGAACCAAATTTTTTTAGCAAGACTCAGAAAACTAGAAATATACCCAATAGAGGGTATCCCATATCTACAAATGATATAATTCAAAATGATCATGGACACTTGTTTCCCAATTTCTTTAATGAGAGGAACTGCTTCAACCCATTTTGTAAAGTACTCAGTTACAGTGATAATAAATTTGTGTCTGCTAGAGGAAGAGGGATAAATTTTCCCTATGAGGTCAAAGGTACATTATTGGAATGGCTAGTGAGTGATAAAAGGTAACAATTCTTGTGTAGGAGCTTGAATGAGGTTACCATGAGTTGGCACTTTTTGCAAGCTTTAGCAAACTTAATAGCATATTTTTCCAAGGAAGGCCAGTAGTATCCTATTCGCAAGATTTTCTTAGCTAACAAAAGGCCATTCAAGTGAGACCCACATATACCTTCATGGACTTCCTTAAGTACACGCTCAAATTCATCATGTTCTACACACCCAAGGAGAGTACCGTCAAGACCTCTTCTATACAAGTTGTTAGCCATGATCAAGTAACATGATGCATTCCTTATGAGATTTATTTTTTCATTTTTAGATAGGTCAGGATGGATAATTTGGCCGCGGAGGTAGGAATAGATTTGACTGTAGTGGGAAGGTTAGCTGCCTACATTTGAGTAGATAATCTGGGATTCAGGGAAGTTGTAGGCAGGGAAATGGAGTTCTTCCACCATGAATTCATAGGGGAACTAATTCTCCTCTAGTTGTAGCATCAAATCTAAAGTAGCCATAGCATCAGCAACTCTATTTGTTTCTCTGGGCACTTTTTGGAAGGTGATAAAAATGAAGTATTTCTTGAGATCATCAATCATCCTTTTATATGGAACAAGATTCTCATCCTTTATCTGATATTGATCATTGATTTGATTAATGACTAGTTGGGGATCGCCATAAATATGTAATTATGTGATTTTCCATTCGATGGCCATCTTTAGTCCATTTTCCAAGGCTTCATATTTAGCAATGTTATTAGTGCAAGGGAACATAATTTTGTATGCTTTAGGAATTTTTTAACTTTGGGGTATATTAAAGAGTACTACAACACCGGACCCTTGTTGAGTGAAGGACCCATCAAAGAACATCTTCCATGCATGCTTTATGAGGTGCAAGATAGCTTCATCAGGAAATTCTACAAGAAGGGGTTGGTCATCTATGAGAGGAGAATCTACCAAGTAGTCAGCAATAACTTGTCCTTTGATAGCCTTTCTATCTACATATTCAATATCAAACTCTCTAAGAATCATGACCTATTTTTCTAGTTGTCCTGTGAGAGTTGCCTTGTTCAATAGATACTTCAGAGAATCAATTTTAGCAATCAACTTGACAGAGTCTGCCATCATATAGTGTTGGAGCTTTTGAGAAGCAAAAACCACTGCAAGGCAAGCCGTTTCAATAATAGTGTAATTATGCTCATATGACACCATGGTTCTGCTTATGTAATAAATGACTTTTTATTTTCCTGTTCCATCCTGTTGTGCTAGAAAATCTCCCAGTGATGTGTCGGTAGCCAAAATGTAAAGGAGGAGATGCTTTCCTGGTAATGGTGCCATCATTATAGGTGGATTAGCTAGATATTCCTTGATTTGTTGAACATGTTTCTCACACCCTTCATCCCATTTGAATGTAACTCCTTTATGAAGTGTTATTGTGAAAGGTTGTGCCTTATCTGCAAGTTGAGAGATAAACCTTCTAATAGATTGAAGTCAACCTTGTAGAGTCCTAACTTGGATAATATTGTGAGGAGGTTGCATGTCCATTATCGTTGCTACCTTTTCAGGGTCAACCTCAATGCCTTTTTCTGAAACGATGTACCCCAGAAGTTTACCAAAAGTTACACCAAAAGAACACTTTTTAGGATTCATTCTAAGCTTGAATTGTTCCATTCGGTCTAGAATTATTTATAAATATGCTAGGCAAGTAGCTCTTCATGTTGATTTTGCCAAGGTGTCATCTACATAATCTTCCATGTTTTTGTGCACCATATCATGAAATATAGTAGTCATAGATTGTTGGTATGTTTCTCCATCATTTATGAGACCAGAAGGCATGGAATTCTAACAAAAAGTGCCCCAGGCGCATGTGAAAGAAGTCTTCTCTTGATTCTTAGGAGCTATCCTTAGCTGGTTGTAACCAGAAATGCCATCCATTAGAGAGTACATCTTGTAACCGGCTATGAGGTCCACAATCATGTCAATATTAGGTAATGGAAAGTCATCCTTAGGGAAAGCCTTGTTTAAATCTCTGAAGTCTATGCAAACTCGAATGGACTTATCATGTTTAGTTATAGGGACAATGTTAGAAATCCAATCAGCGTATGCTATGGCACAGATGAATTCAGCCTTCAATAGTTTTTCTAATTTTTCCTTGACTAACAACACCACATGAGGATGCATTTTGTGAAGTTTTTTCTTGACCAACTTAATTCCTAGAGCAATCAACAAGTGGTGCATAATCAGATCTATGTCTTGAATAGGACCAAGCAAAGTTGATTTTCTTTTTCATGAAGAATATGAAAAACTCTTTCCTTTCTTGTTCAAATAGAGGTTGTGTTAGGTAGATTAGATGAGGTGCCTCTGTTGTTCCCAAATTTACCACTTGTGTTGGTTATATCACTACTTAGGGTCTTTCCTGAAAGTGATTAGGAAGGAGATCAAGTTTCCCATCCTCCAGCACCTCAAAGAGGTTATCACCATTGGATGCACCTTTTTTTTACTATTTTTGGTTCTGATACCGCCACAAAGTGGTTTTCACCATCGGACCTTTTTTTCTTTTTATCTTTTCTCTTTAGGCTAAGAAACTTGATGTCCCTCTCTATCATGTTCACGCTTGTTGCACTGGTGGAAGAGGTGAAGGGCTCGATGGTGTTCAAGTAACAAGCTAGGGCATAGTTGTTGGGTGTGGAGATAAAATTCAAAGGTTCATTTGGATTCCATTCGATCAGATCAGGATGAATAAGGGGCAAAGATTCAACAAGTTCCAAGGATAGCACCGAGTTATCAAGATCAAGGTTTTTGAATGGTAAGAGAAGATCTATTACAACACTCTCTAAAGGATTTCATAGACCACAATTTGTCCTAACATGACTACAGGAACCATTGTTGGTATTATGTGAGTCTAACTTGACTAACCTAGTGTTAGCATTATCACTTGCTTCTCGAGCATCCATTCGTTCCAGGAAAACACTCATTAGCACAACCTGAATTCTTGAAGATGGGATACGTGTATGAGGGGTCATGCCAAGATCTACAAGACTCCAAGTCATTCCATCCTCCTCCTTTGATTCTTGATTCATGGAGAGAGAGAGAGAGAGAGAGAGAGAGAGGGAGAGAGAGAGAGACACTAGTGAATATTAAAATTTGGCTAAGTTTGAGAAATTTTCAGATCTAGAGCTTGGGGAGAGAGGAGAGAGTGAGATAGAAAGAGGTAGAGAGGGAGGAGAAGAAGAATGATAGGGAAATATATAGGTCTATATATTAGTGGAGTCAAAGAACATGAGATGGAGAAATAGAACGATAATGATGATAAGAGTGTTGACTGTTGAAATTTGACTATCTAAAAAATTATAATATCTTCTAAAATCTAGAATCTGCATTATGACTCCTAGAGATCTAAAACCATTCTCAAACATCCTGACAATATATAAATAAAATATAAGTTAAGGTATCAAAAGGAAAAAGACACAGAGAAAATATATTTTTATTTTTGTCTTTTCCATGAACGTATACTCAAATGTTATATTTTAAGAATATATCTTGATGAAAAAACACTATAGGGAGGAAAAACTAATTAGAATTCAAAACAAGTACGTATTTTTAGAATCTGAAAAACCCAAGCTTGAATATGCATTTTATTTATCTTTTATTCAGAGAAATGTGTATGCATTTTTCTTATTTGACATGGCACGTATGTGTTATGCTTATTCGTCATAACATGTACACCTTTTTTTGTTTAACATTTTGTATACATGTAATAACAATTTATTTTGAAGATGAGTGGAATTCTGGGTGGGAGAAGTGTGGGGGCTAGGGTTTCATGTGACAATGAAGAGGAAGGTAAATCTGAAGTGAATGATGATGACCCATTGTCCATGGCTTTTTGGTGTGTTGAGTTTCATCTTTGTTTTTGTGGAATGGAGCTCTTAGGGTTGCTCAAGTGCTTTGAAGTGTTTATCTATTTTGAGTGTCGACATCTCTTGGGGCCTCTTAGCCCATTTTCTCATCTCCACCTATCATATTTCTCCTTGCACTAGCAACAACCTCTAGAGTTTGGGTTGTGTGCCTGCTAGTTCTTTTGCCTATTCTTTTAGTCTCTCTACCTTTTTTTAGTGTGTGGATGGGAACTAGGATGTCTCATTTTTATTAGGGTTTCCCTGTAGCTGGGATTGTCGCATTTTTATGTTGAAGGGAGGATTTTTTTTTTCAAGGGATTTATTGACGATGGTTTTTTTTCCATCTTTTAAAATGTTGAAGGGAGGCTTTTTGTTTTCAAGGGATTCATTGATGAGGGTTTTGTTTCCATCTTTCCTTCACCTTTCCTCACATGCCCTTCATTTTTTGGATATGTACAATAAGGGTTTATACTTTCCCTCTTTTGGTGTTTGGGATATGGAATTTCTCTATCCGAGATCTTGTCTCCTTGCCCTTTTTTAGTGTGCGTGCAACATCTTGTGGAAGGGGTTTTCTTTGATAGAATCGATGGTGTTGTGGGTGGCCTTTTGTCCTCTATGGTTGACTTCCCTCTTGGCGCCAATGTTCCCCCTATTCTGGTTCATTTTAACAACCTTTCTACTGTGGGTCTCTTGGATGATAGTGCTCATTTGGTAGCTTTGTTGTGTGGGTTTTGGGTCTCTGATGTTGATAGTTGTTTGAGGGTCCACTTTTGCTAGTTTTTTGATCTTTTAAAACATTTTGGGTTTGCTAGAAAATATGTTGATAGTGGTACAGAGTTTTTGTTTTTTCTCATACCCTTTCCTTTTTTGGTTCTTGTTAAAGTCTGCATCTGATTTCCTTAATCGTGTTAAGGCTAGATTTAGTTCTAGGTTTTTAGTTAAGGAATGATTCTCATGTTCGGGAAGAGATTTTTCTAGTTTTTTATTATCAAAAGGGCCCTTGTTATTTTCCTAGATTTTTTTATTGGTGTGGGCACGTTATTCTTCTTCCTTGGTCTCTTTCATGTTACCTCCTTTAGAGATGAAGTTGTCTCCTATAGATATGGAGGTCATTGTCTTGGATGATATCAAGGATGTGTTCATGTACCTATCTTCTTCCTCCACTATTAATCCCATTGAGGTGGATTTTTCTCTTATTAAGGTGAAGGTGTGGAGGGAGATTCGGTGCACTACTTTGTCAACTGGGTTATGGGAGCCTTTTAAAACCCTTGTTTCATCATTGATGTAAGAGGATTTGGTCATTTGTTGTAAGCAACAAGAGATTTGTCTTGATAATTTATTTTGGTTATGTATTGATTAATTTTGGTTGAGCTGCTATTTGTTTTTTGTTGCTGCTATTCTTGGTGCAGTCAAGGATGGAAGGAATTCAAAGAGATCTAGCCAATCTTTGCAGCATGAGTCACACAATAGAAATAATAAGAAACAACAGAGAGATATGTAAGATAAGTCTTCTTTATTAACATCATAAATCATATAAATGGATTGGTAACATGCAGTCATAGATGTCAGGCATACATGCTTGTTCTACAATAAAAAAATCCTTAGGAAACCCTTAACCTTCAGCCACAACAAGATAATCTAATGAAATTTTCCTCTTTAGGAACAAATCCATAAGCTTATAAATCCTTCACAAACCTCAGGTCAGCCTAGAAAGATTACATTCCCTAATGAGAGAGAAAATGTAATACAACAATATGTCATGACCCAAATCATCAGGATCTATTTCTAATCAAATAAATATAAATCATGATCCCTCAAGTAGGTCATCCAAAAACTTAAAATCATCAAGAAATGACCCATTAATCTTCACCTATCGGGAAAATCCTTCGCAAGATCACAAAACACAAACTGGCCAGAAAATGTGAAGAATAATACAATCCCGCCAAGAATCAGTGAGATCTTATACACAAAGTAACCAAATGAAATGCAAACCTAGGAGAATGTTCAACATGATGTCAAGAATATGCTATACGGATCACAAGTGTAGAAGATCCAAATGCGATGATCCAAGAAAGAAACTCAGAGACTGATCAAACAGGAAAACAAAAATCAAATGTTTTTGGTTGATGCAATATTACCAAGATCCCAAGATGCTCCTGCATCAGACACCCGAGGTTATTGAAAAAGTGAGCCTCTCATTTTTTTGGGAATAAATGAAAACCAATATGGTCAACCTCAGCTTGAGAAATCCATGAAGAGTCTTCCACTGGTCTATCCTTCCATTTGACAAGGTATTCCTTATACTGCTTACCTCTGGTACTTCTACTAACTTTGCTATCCAAAATATCTACGATCTCATGCTTCTATTTCTTAGGACACTGTTGTTCAACATCTAATCCATTACCCTCATAAAAATATGACTCATGATACTCATACAATTCTACAACATTGAATATAGGTCAAATGTCCATATCCTCCGGTAACTCCACTTCATATGCATTCCCTAAATCAAATTTCCTCAAGATCTCGCACAGTTCAAACTTCCTCATCTTCATCTTATTATATGTTCCAACTAGAAATCTACCCTTCTAAAATCCATTCATGTGTTCTAAAAATTCTTCTACTTCAACACTCCTTATTTTCATGACTAATATCCCTCAATTTTGAACTGCCTTAGGATTAAATCTAGTAACTATCTTAAATGGTGTCTTCCCTGTAGTCCTATTCACTGAATTATTATTTGCAAACTCGGCTAGTGCTAAGATTAAATCCCAATTTCTAGGATTTTCTCCAACCAAACACCTCAATAAGTTTCCCAAACTCTTATTCACTACCTCTGTTTGTCCATCAGTCTATGGATGAAATTTAGAACTAAACTACAAATCATTTCATCTTCTTCCAAAGTGTCCACAAAAAATAACCAACAAATTTACTATCTATGTTTGAAACTATACTCTTAGGAAAAACATGCAATCTCGTAATCTCCTTGAAAAATAAGTCAGCTACATGTACTACATCAGTTTTCTTTATAAGGAATAAAATGTGGCATCTTAGAAAATCTGTCTACCACCACAAAAAAAGAATCATTACCTCTTTGTGTCTTCGGTAATCCAAGTACAAAATCCATGCTAATATCCTTCCAAGGTCTAGTTGGCACTATCAAAGGTGTATACAATCTAGTATTTTGACTACTTCCTTTTGCAACTCAAAAAATTCTACATCCTTGAACAAGATTCCTTACATCCTTATGAATTTAAGGCCAAAATTAATTCTCACTCACCTAAGACATTATTTTGTCAATACCAAAATGTCCAACTAATCCTTCACAATTCTTTTCCTTAATCAAATTATCCCTCATAGAAATTCTCGGTATACATAATTGAATTCCTCTTAATAACATACCTTCCTGAATAAAATAATCCAACCATTTGCTTTGGTCTGCTACAACAGGTTTTCTGCATGCTTTCCAAGGTTCTACAAAATCAAGGTCATCCTCATACAAAGTTCTTAATTCAGAATATACCAATACTTCAACTCTCATTTTGGTCGGCAAAGTTCTTCTTCTACTCAAAGCATCAACAACTTTATTTGATTTACCACTCCTATGTTTCAACACAAATGTAGAACTCTACAAAAATTCAACCCATCTCATATGTCTCTGATTCAATTTACCCTGACTATTAAAATATTGCAATGCTTTATGATCAGTATACAAAAAAATTCCTTAGGCAACAAATAGTGTCTCCATTTCTTCAAAGCTTGAACTATGGGATAAAATTCCTGATCATAAACTGAATATCTTCCCTTAGCATCATTCAACTTTTCACTAAAATAAGAAATAGTTCTACCTTCATGACTTAACACTGCTCCAATTTCATTTCCACTTGCATCATAATCCACTTGAAATATTTTATTGAAATCTGGTAAAGCTAACACATACTGTTTAGTTACCTTTTGTTTCAACAATTCAAAACTCTTTTTGCTCCATGTGTCCACTTGAACTCTTTCTTATCTCCTCTCATTGTCTTAGTCATATTATTACAAATTGAACTAAAATTCCTTAGGAACTTTCAGTAGAAACTAGTCAATCCATGAAATGATCTAACTTCTCCAAAACTCTCGGGTGTAGGGAACTCAACAATTGCATTCACTTTCTCAGGGTCCATCTTCAATCCTTCTACAAATATCACAAAACCCAAATACACACTCTCTTCCCTCATGAAATAGAACTTGTTTATATTTATCAACAAATTCTCTTCTCTCAATCTCTACAATACTTGTCTCAGATGCAACAAATTATCTTCCTTACTCTTACTAAAAATTAGAATGTCATCAAGATAAACAATAACAAAGTTTCCCAAGAATTTCTTCAATACCTCATTCATCAATAACATGAAAGTACTTGGTGCATTAATCAATCCAAAAGGAATCACCAACCATTCATACAATCCTCCATTTGTCTTAAATGTAGTCTTCCACTCATCTCCTTCTTTGATTCTAATCAGGTGATACCCACCCTTCAAATCTATCTTTGTAACATATCTAACACCACTCAAACAATCCATTATGTCATCCATCCTAGGTAAAGGAAATTAGTATTTCACTGTGATCCTATTAATAGCTTTAGAATTAGTGCACATTATCCATTCTCTATTCTTCTTAGGTGTTAACACTGCAGGTAATGCACAAGGACTCAAGCTTTCTCTGATCAATCCTTTCTTCAATAATTCTTGCACTTTTCTAGTCAACTCCTCATTCTCTGCTAGTGTCATCAAGTGTTCTACTTTATTAGGCAAACTTGTTCTAGGAATTAGATCCATGCAATGCTAATGCTTCTCATAGGTGGAATCCATCAGGCACATTATCTGAAACTATGTCCTCATACTCAATCAACAAATTCTTTATTTCCTTAGGGTGTGCTTCTTCTATTCCCAAATCAGATTTCTTAGAGATCAATGCATAACACATGTTTTCACTCTTCAAGCCATCCAAGAATTTCCTTCCTTCAACCAAAAAAACTCTAACACTGGTGCAATTCTCATTATTAGGAGTCTCAATAAAAGGCAACAATACGTGTTTCATTAATTTACAGCAATAGTATATCTATTCTTTCTTCCATCATGCAAAGTGTGTCTTTCATACTATCATGGTCTACCCAACAAGATATGACACACATCCATAGGCATAATATCACAAAGAACTTCATCATGATAAGACCCTATCTTCAATTTAACTAGGCATTATTCACTTACTAGTACCTTATGGTCATCTTTTATCCATTCTATTTGATAAGGATTTGAATGCTTTAATACTTACAACTTCAGCTTGTTAACCAACTCTTCGGAGGCCATATTATCTAAACTACTACTCTCAATAATCACTTTGGAATATTTCCCTTCTACTTTTCATCTATTCTTGAACAAACTTCTCCTTAGAAATGGCTCTTGTTTTGGTTCTTCATGATATAGGACTCTCCTTACCATTAGGGCTTCACAATCCTCTGGTTGATTCAAAGATTCAGTAGTTCCCCTCTCTACATAAGAATATCTACCCTTATTCATTGTCATTTTCTCAGAATTACCCTGAGTACACTCGAAGGCCCAGTGTCCTTCTGCACCACACTTGAAACATGTTCCTTTAAATACTCTTCTTTCATCCCTTCTATAGCTACCTGATCCACTTCCTTTTTGAAAGTTTTTGTCATCTCTTCAGTATGAATTTTCCTCTTTAAAATCTATATTTCCTTTGTTCTTATGTGAATAAGACCTTCCACCATTTGAGGTTCTTCCTCTCTAAAATATTCCACCTCTTCCTCTTTGTTTTTTCTCATGCCTCGTGTTCAAATTCTTTTCATCTTTCAGGACATATTGATAAGCTTCCTCTATACTTTTTAATTTCACCAAACTAATTTCATGATCTTGAATTGATGTCCTCAAACCATTTAGGTATCTTGCAATCCTTTCAATATAATCATCAGAATGACCATATCTGGTATCCAACCTATAAAATTCATCAGTATGTTCTTTCACTCTAAGATCCTTTTGCTTTAGATTCTGCAACTTCCTAAACAAACTTACTTGGTAATCAACAGGTAAGAACTTAGCTTTCAATTTTTTCATCATCCTATCCCATGATTTAAATTTATTCTTTCCTTTTCTTTTTCTACCAGTCTGCAAATGTTCCCACCATAAAGATGCATGTCCTCTCAACTTTGTGCAAGCATACTTCACCTTCTTATCTTCATTTGTTCCTTCATAGTCAAAGTATTTTTCCATCTTTGTGATCCAATATAGAAATTCATCTTAATCTAATTTACCATCATAGTTAGGTGGATTGAAATGTGGTCTAGCATTCACTCTAGTTAGGGCTTTTATAAACCTATCATCTCCTTGTTCAATTTCAAGTTCAGGTTGCTCTTCACCTCCTTTGGCTACTTCTTAATTTCTTTCTTCTTCTTCATCACTTACATCCTCAATATGTCAACCTCTCCTCTGAGCCGTCTCCACAGCTTCTAACCTAGCTGTAATTTGTCTCAACATGTCTAACACTACTATATATGCATCTCTCCTTCCTCCTTTGTCATTTCCTTTGTGATCCATCTTACACGAATCATCTGCAACTATGGGTCAGATACTTTCTTTGCCACCCCACAAAAAATCAATCTAGGACTTTGCAAGCTCAGGAACCATGATCTACCTCGAAAGAATCAGAAACTTTGATGTGATACTAGTAGGTGCAATCAAGGATGGTGGGAAATCAAAGAGATATGTCCAATCATTGCAACATGAGTCACATAACGAAAATAATAAGAAACAATAGAGAGATATGCAAGATCAATCTTCTTTATTAACATTTGAAAACATATACAATGGATCTACAACATGTAGTCATACATGCCAGGCATATTTGTACTACAATTAGAAATCCTTAACCTTCAGCCACAACAAGATAATCTTATGAAATTTTCCCCTTTAGGAGCAAATCCATAAGCTTATAAAGTCTTTGCAAACCTCAGGTCAGCCTAGAAAGATTACATTCCCCAATGAGAGAGAAAACATAATACAACAATAGGTCAGGACCCAAATTATCAAGATCTATTTTCAATGAAAGAAATATGAGTCAGGATCTCTCAAGTAGGTCAGCCACAAACATAAAATCATTGAGAAATGAGTCGTTAAAATTCACCAATCAGGAAAATCCTTCACAAGATCAGAAAACACAAACTAGCCAAAAATATGAAGAACAATACAATCCCACCAAGAATCAATGAGATCTTATATACGAAATAACAAAATGAATTGTGAACCTAGGAGAAGGTTCAACATGATGTCATGAACACACTATAAGGATCGAAAGTGCATAAGATCCAAATAAGATGATCACAGAAAGAAACTCAGAGACTGATCAAACAGGAAAACATAAAAAAAAATGTTTTTAGTTGATGCAAGATTAATTACCAAGATCCCAAGAAGCTCCTGCATTAATTCTTATGAGGGATCTAGATCCCTTCAAAATATTTTGTATAGGGTTTCGAGGCACCTTCTAAACATGTTTGTTCCTTAATAAAAAACCATAAGGTGTACATGTTTGTATATCAAAATAATATATACACATTTTTAATTCCAACAACATGTATGCATTTAGGCCTATACTTACGCTTGGATAACAATCATTTAGCTAGGGAACTTCATTTCCCTCTATTTGGTGTGTTTCTTCTTCTTCCAATCTAGTTTCTCAACTTCCTCATCATCAAGTTTACACATTATCAAGTGGGTACTTATAAAATTTCCACTATAATTTCATATGTCTCCTGAGCTTCCTAACCATATATATATATATATATATATATATATATATATTTGAACAACCTTAACATATTTATTTTTAATTTCTTTTACCAATCTTTCCATAGTTCTCAGAGACATATGTGTACTATTTTTTTAATAAAATTTTACCTACTTGTCCAAATTTGAAATAAATTGTGTATTATTGTTCTACACTTCATTATTTATACTTCCAACTTTTTTTTGCATTTTGAATTATTTTGGTGCAAGTTATGTGACCCGCACAAATAGGTGTTTGATTTTTCAAGATGTGTCGACTTAAAAATAATACTTAACAAAAAATACATAACTTCTAGTGCTGAAACCTAACTATCTTTTTACCAAAGTTTTTTTCAAAATACTAAATGTAACTACAACATTTTTGATCCACACACCAAACACTATGTTATATTTTGATAAAAAAACCAAGAACACTTTTGTGTGTAGAAAGGATTTGACCCTCTTAATCTTACCTATTTTTTGAAAAATATTAGTGGTTTAGAAACTAGATTTAGAGTACTACAATTTTTGTTCTTTTGGTATCTTCAAATTTTGAGTCCACGAGTACCTCCCTTTTTGTTCACCATCTTGGTGCACTTAGCCACTTGGAAGGCAAAAACATCAACCTACCACCATTTAGGGTTTTAAAGCGACCATGTGGGTGATGGGAATCACTTTGATCAAAAGGAAATTTTGTCCCCTTTTTTATTCATTTTTTTTTATTGAAATACAATATTTTCATTAGCTCCTAGTTCCTCCAATTAAATAACCCCCTCTCATGTTTCAAATGGCCTTTTTCCTCATAGTCACCCTAGTATGGTTATAGGTAACAACACCATATCATTTTCACCTTACAATTTGTTGTCTTTCCTCCTTCCAGTTGGTGTCTTTTTATCATTTATCTACATGGTGTCAAGAGTTTGGTTAAAATGATTTATTTCAATTTATATGATAAAATTATTACATAGACTATCAATAAAATAGAATATTATGTGGTTTTGTTATGAACCCCTAGTTTATAATGATGAAATTTGATAGGTATGCAATTATTGTCCAAATATTCTGACTAGTTCAGGATTACATATTATGCATAGACAATGCTATGCGTTAATATGTTTTCCTCCACTTATCTTGTCAATTTCGCATCATTGTAACGATGTGGTGTAGGTTTCATTGTACTATGAACTAATTTCATGGACTATCAAATAATTATAATTTTTTGTGGGTATAAGGCTATTGTCCCAATTTTTTGACTAGCTTTAGTATTACACATCATGCATTCTTTCTAGGTTTCAAGAAACATTAAGCCATCATTTTTCCTTACATTTTGTAAATAATGATACGAGTTTGTGTAAATTATTCCACTTATTTATTAATTTCATATCACTCTATGGATGTCGTGTAGGGTTTAATTATACTATGAAATAATTTCATCTATTGTTAAATAATTACTGTTTTTAAATGGTATAGGGTTATTGAACCATTTTTTGACCGGTTTCAAGATTACACATCATGCATACTCTACAGGTTTCAAGAAACATTGACACGTCATTTCTCCTTATATTTTATAGACAAAGATACGAGTTAATATTTTTCCCTCCACATATCTTGTTGATTTCACATCACTATTGGATGACATATAGGGTTTCATTGTACTATGAAATAATTTCATTGACTGTGAAATCGTTACTTATTTGTAATATTTTTTGGTAACCCTAATGATTCTAAATATAATGGATAGGATTTAATTTTCATAAAGTATATGACTTTGTATAGTGAGATAATTACACAAACTATAAAATAAATCATCTATTATATGGTTTTTTACTCAAACCCACATTTATATTAAACTTGCTTTGAATACATATGCCACCAAGTTTCAATAATATGTCACACACATATTTATATGTATATAGATATACATATACAATTTCATTGAATATGTAATAATGACTTAAAATTTTGAAATACACAACATAAAAATTAAAACCCATGGTTTTAAATTTGTTTGTATATATATGTGACACACTATATTTTACATTGCACAATTAAATAAATAGAAAATTATTATGCTTTTTATCTCAAACCCTGAGTTATATACATACATATATATATAAAATATGTGTGCGTGCGCGCGCGCGCACGTGTGTGTGCACGTCTATATATATTCACAACACAGTCTGTATGTTACATTGTAGTACTAAGCTTTCTATACCATGCATGTTTATGTCTCTATTATTGATAAACGTATTTAATTTCTTCAATTATAAGTAATATGGATTATACTATTTGTTCAAGGAAAACTACCATTTCTGAATATAAAATTGAGTTTATTCAAGCCATTGTAGAAATCATACATAAATGTCAAGTACAATATGAAATGAATGATTATTTCTTACATATATTCAAAATTCAAAATCAACAACCACATATCAATGCATCTAGTTTCCACATTTGAATGATTATATAAGAGAGAAGACCTTTTGTCATTTTTATTTTCATTATAAATTCTCCTTTGTTTTCTCTGAATGCCCTCTGCAAAATACAGAGGTTAGAAACACAACATCTGAACATCTCTAATTGAAAGACACTTATTCATGTTGGTACACCCTTGTTTTAGTGTCATCTCATACATAAATGGAAATTTGCACATAAATTAACTATTAAACTCTTGTTAATAAATCAAAATACTATTAATATATATGTACTCAGTGAAAATATATAGAAGGATATAAATTAGGCGCTGTTTACTATTCTAGCTAGCTATTTAAAATCAAAGGGTTCAAATTTAGAAACAACAACATTATCCATTTTTTAATCATATTACAGCTACACCTTTCTCTCCCTCTTCTTATAATTTTTGTTATGCTTTACAATTGCATACATCATATGTATATGCTCTATACAAATCAACTTATGGTTGTTAAAAATGCAAAATCACAACTTTATAAACAACACCATTTTCCTCTATGTGGCCTTTGGGGGAAGTGGCAAATTATTTTGATGTTAGAAGTGGTTGGCTTGCAACTAGTGGAAGTAGTGGTTGACCAAACTCCTCAAAATGGCTCCCTCGGTTGGTTATGGTGATTTTGGCTTTCTGGAATACATACCAAGATAAAGAGGACAATAAAGATAATTTTGATGATAAGGGGTGGTCCATTCTTGATGCCACCCTAGACCACACTGATGTATGGGGAAAATTGCAAGACCGAGATCCCCCTCCACCTCCCACTAGTGTTGCTCCTGCCACTTGAGTAGTTTTATTGTTATTTTTGTTTCTTTTCTTTCCATGCTCTACCCATGTGGCAATTATTTTCTTTCTTTCTGAGCACTTCCCATGTGATTTTTTGGAGTGGTCTCATGTTCTATATTGTTTGTGGATATGTGTATATATTTTAAATCAATAGAAACTGACACAACATTCATTAAAAACATTTTAATTATTTATTTAATAGTTATATCTTTCTCTTGTTCATATTTATGTACGTATGTATATGTATACATATTTAACATACATATACATATTCATACATAAAATATACTCTAAATTTCAATTATACACATCATTATCTTGTTCATAGCATTAATCATGTACTCCTTTTGAAGTGTATGTATTTATATGTATATGCATGCATATGCATGTATGTATATATGTATATATGTGTATATATGTATACATATTCACACACACACACACACACACACACACACACACACACACACACACACACACACACATTTGTAATTGTAAGGTTTTACTTTCTGTTATGGATAAGTTAATTTTAGCATTTCTTAAAATATACTCCTAATTTTAATTATACATGTGGTTCTCTTATTCACATCATTATTCATTTACTCATTTTCAACTATATGTGTGCATATGTATGTATACGTACATGTATAAATGTATATTCATATGTCTATATGGATGCATATGCATATTCACACACATATAAACATTGATTACTAGAGCTTGCATGTTCAAATGTTATAATGAAACAAAAGTTAGATCTATTGTTCACTCCAATTTTTTTAAAAAAATTTAATGTACATTTCTTAAATATTGTAACAAAATGAATGCAAACAACAAACTTACAAAATAATTAGCATAAAGTGTATATGACTGAAACATATTGGAAGAATTATTACCATAAAATGTATTTGATTTAAATATAGTGAAATTAAGAAATACTACAAAAGCATATGATTGAAACATGGTAGAATTAGGTGATACCATAAAAAATACATGACACAAATGTACTACAAACACAACACCATATTATTGAAACCATGTATTCACTTTCTTGTCACCTATTACAAATGCAAGGTTCCAAATTTAACAACAATGCAACATTTTCATTTTTTATAATCATATCACAGTTATATCTTATCTCCAACTGCAAATATAGATTGTAAAGAAATGGCATGTTCAAACCAAAAATATCGGATATGCTCTGCAAAGAAGATCACCAAAATATGTTGCTACATTGATAAAAACATTACTTTTTCTAAAAACTTAATCAAATCTCCATAAAAGCTAAGAAAAGGTGTCTTGATCCTTAACGAAATTTGTTTGTACTCTAATATTTGTAGCTGCTTTCTTCAACCATTGTAGTTGGGTTTCTTGTGTTTGCAAACTCAGACCTTTTTCTATAGTTTCTATACCCTCATTACAGACCGATTGAACACCAAGGTTTCTATTTTGTTCGTTTCAATTGGGACATTATATGCATTGTAATTTTGCACAAAACCATCAATCTGATCATCATTGTAAGTAGCAATCTGCAAGCAAGTCTCAACTACAATGTACTATGGATCATCTTCCATTGTAATTGCATTACTACCCATTCCAATAGTTTGTACTTCCTCTTGAACTATGAATGTATCACTTGGCCTCATATCCCTATCAATTACAACCTAATTTAGTGGCCAAATTCTAGTTCTACCAAAGTAACTTATAATGTTGCATAGAGTCAATGACTATCATAATGCTCTACTTTCAATAGTTGCCACCTTTTCCATTTCAATTTCAATATATAGGTAGTTTTCCATCTATATCATTCAATCTGGTTTGAAGTAAGTCTTGAAAGGAGAGAAATGATGACATCTAATAATTGTTTCTTGTGGCTAGTAAGCATAAGTAGTCTTAGAAAGTCTATTCCTATATGGCTTTCTTCTTCTATTGTCTTGAAGGCTACATGGATACCATGATGATCAGAGATAAGAAGGGGTTCATGGGTGAAATCCCACCAAGGATCAAAGAAAAAAATGTTCTAACCAATTAACAAATAATTATGTTGTCATCCATACATATTCTTGTGCTACCACACATGCCCTTGGCTCGCAATTGGAAATGTTGTTTATCATCTAGGTCTTCAATTTAAACAAGTAAAACCCAATGATACTACTCCAAACTACACTAACATAAGTCAAAACAGTGATCCACACTCTACTTTTTAAAATTATGTGTTATACACATCACAAACCCAATTTAGCAATCACTCTTGTACCACATGTTCTACATGCCTGCACATCGATCTCATCTCAATTCCATAAAACTTGATCCATAGTGGTGCAAGTTGTACATATTCTCCAAGTTGGCATATAATGATGACATAATAGAAGGTCATATCATAATTTTTTTGTTGGTGTCCACCCAATCCTATAGATATGATTATCAAATTTGGGTGCCTCTATAAAAAACCTATCAACCATGACCTCCCTAACATCCCATTTATGAATAGGTTAGGCCTATATCACGTTATTTAGACAAAAAAAGATTGTAGCTTTTTTACTTTAAGCTCATCAACAAGATCGACCATATCCTTGCAAAATTAGACAACTTTGACGTCTTCATCCTTCGATAAAATGGTTCATGGTCCCTTCCTCTCCATGGTGGTAACTCCCAACAACCATAACCTCAAACTTCTAGGCGAGATTCTACACTTGATTATTGTAACTTTGTTTGACATGTTGTCTTTGATATTGTGAATTTCACTTTTCATGTTATATATCAACCATTGTTTGATGGGGACAAGTGACGACCCCAACTATACATTGCATAATTGAACAATGTTGACAAATGGTTCAACAGCTCATTTGACATGATGTGGATTGGTTGTTTCTTTTGAACATTCAAGAACACCACCTTCTTGTTTGGAGATCGTTGTGACTTCCTAAATAGAATGTGAATTGGTGAAGTGTACCCCACGAGTGACTCTAATTGCGCTTCTTCTAATTAATCTATTTCCCTTTTTACCTTGTGCAATAACTTTTAGTTAACCTCCACAACAATATAACTAGTATTACTTGTAATTGAAGCATAAATATTTAATAAAAAAAGCATAAACATGCATGGTCTTATCTTGATCCACTCAGTTTCCTTTTCCATGCCCTTGCTTAAACCTATGGAAGAGCCTTATCTTGATCCACTTCATTAAAGATTAAAGTTCTCTAAGCATAAAGATTCTTTTTCATCTGCGCCACATGTAAGATCTCCTATTGTGATTAATTTGGATAATGATAATAATGCCGAGAGAAATGATTATGATGGTATATATGAAGTATTTGAGATTAATCATGACTTATCTTCAATGTTTTCAAAATCTTTGAAGCTAGCTCCTAGTACACACATAGTGATTCATTATTAGAGTATGATCCTTGTTTGGCACTTGCGGATCTCTGTATATTGTGCTTGTTGTATCTCCTCTAGAATCTTGTCCACCATCTCAAAAAGGTGATGAGAAAGATTGGGAGGTGGATGATTTGGTAGACTAGCTCTCTCATCCAGTAGATTCTTTTGTGTGTTTTCTTGCATGTAATGTGTTCCTCGTGATGTGATGCTTGGCGTGATTTTTTTTAAGCTCTTTTTGAATGACCCTTGTTCCTTTGTTGGCAAATGACAACAATAAGACCAATACTATTGAAACATTCCTCTACTTGTATAATATTTATTTTATATATTGTATGCATATTCTGTTGTAAATGTGCTTTTGTGTTGTTTACTTAGAGACAACACAAAGTATTGAGATATGTTCTTTTTTGGTCTATTCCATGTTGACCCAAAAAGATGTGTTGTTCATTTTATGTGTTCTTCTTCCATTATGCTAGTAGTTCCACTACCTTTGTGGGATGAGGTCAATTCATACAATCATACTAGATATATATGATACTGACCCCACATAGTGGATCCTTTGTGTGCTCTTTCGTGTTTTGTGATTGTCACTCTTTAGTTTGCCTATGTATAGGGCCATCTTGTTGTTGTGATGTGCTTGTCTTTTAGACGTATGTATGCTACCTTAAAGTAGTTTCTCCTCATAAGGCATACACAATAACTTTAATGTGGGGGCATACACTAATGTTTACACTTAGTGCACATACCACAAGGTTTGATTTGAAAGTACCATGAGGTTTGATCTGTGCACTTTCATCACACACCATGATATGTTGGTAGTTGAATTATCAGATTACTTTGCAAGCCAAGGATTTATTTTGTAATATTTGTGTTTGGTGCGTGAAGTTGCACCCCCCTTTTGTAGTTATTTTTTATGTTATTTGACAAATTGAGGTTTTACTTTGTAATCTCTAGAGTCAAATAGCATAAAGAAACCTTGCTAGACCAATTTGACTCTTGTGTTGCTCACATGAATTATAGTAAGGAGCACCTTACTAGGCCATAAAGTCACCTCCCTTCTCTTCTCATATGACTCATAGTAATTAGCACCTTACTAGTCCAAGAAGTAACATGTCCTTTTCTTTCCTCTTGTATGCTCCATGTGTGTGTAAAAAATGCTGATCATATTGCTCCTAGTCCTTTTATCTTGAAAATGTAGATTGATGAGATATTAAGTCCCTTAGGGGCTTGGTGTTTTCTTGTCTCTCGTGTCTAAGTGAAATTCTTTTGATGCTATCTTGTACTTTCTTGAGAATACGAGCATGAGGTCATAATCCTACTAAAATGAGGGCTAAATGTAGTATCACAAATTGTATCCTCATACAATTCCATGCTCACTTAGGTCTCACTTTGGTGCTCTTGTTTCCATGTCCTCAGATAAATGACAATTTAATTATGATATTTTCTTTAATCAATGTAGTTGAAAAGCATAACAAGAATAATAAGATATAGGAGATAAAGATGTAATTGTGATATGATTAAAAGATATTGTTGTTGTTTCTAAGTCTGGGATGTTTGATTTTTAACAATTGACTAAAAAATTATATATGAGCTAATTTATATGCCTCTATATGTTTTATACATTGAATACATTTATATTAATAAAATTTTGATTTATGGAAATATGAATTTAATACTAAATTTGTGTAGCTCATCTCCATTTACACATGAGATGACATTGAAGCAAGGGTGTACCAACCTAAATAAGTTCCCTTCGATTAGGAATTTGTAGAGGTAGCCTTGCTAAGCTTTTAATTTTGTAGAGGATATTAAGTGAAAACAAAGGAGAATTTGTAAGGAAAATGACATTGAGAATTCCCTCTTATAAAAATATTTCGAATGTGGAAAATGAATGCATTGATTTGAGGTTGTTGATTTTGAATTTTGAATATATTTGGGAAATAATTTGTAATTACATACTGCAGTTGTTACTTATGTCTAACTTCTATGGTGGCTTGAATGAATTCAATTTTGTATTTGGTTTAATATTTATTTTTATGTTTATTCAAGAACCTTACACCATTTATTGTTTGTGTAGGTACCAATAGTAAATGAAGTTAATGCATGAAGATATGAGAGGAAGTGTGGGAGAACGCGTAATTGACAGCCCGTAAAGTTGATAGGAGTTTGATATTATGACATATTAGGCACCATCAAATGTGCACATGCATATGAAAATACAATATAGTTTGATTGGGTGGTGATTGTAAATATTAAAACTTAAAAAAAAATACAAAATTGGGCAATTTTGTGTAGCTTGGCTTATGAACATGTATAGGTGTAGGATGAAATTTTTTATCAGCCCTTTTTAAAAATTTTAATGGCTAAAATACAAAAGTTCTTTTTCTAATTTTTTATTTTTTAATTTAATTTAATTTAATTTTTTTTTTTGGGGGGGGGGTAGATGTGCATGGAGTGAACTTGCAAACACTTTTTCTTACCCGAATAAAAAGTTGAACGCAAGATGGTTTGTACATCTAAATCAACCTAATATTAAAAAAAACTTATACGAGATGACAATTTCAAATCCCACTCACCAAATATCATGAACTATTGAAAGTAATTTAACCCAATCCAATAAGCTCCATTGCATTTATAAAATTTGAGAAAGCTCAAACCATCACATGAATGAATAATTTTAATGATGCCCATGAGACCAAGCAGTCTAAGGGACCAAAGAAACTCTCAACCTTAAACAATTTCCATATTCCTTTCCAACTCCGATCTTCTTTCTGAATCTTGACCAGCAAACTAACAGTTTGGTTGACCTTATCCTCTTCAAATAAATTGATCATGTTGTCCACTTTCAAGATGGTTTCATATTTACCTCGAATATCGTCATAGGTTGCACATTCTATGAGAAAGTGTCATTCAGTTTCAATTGTGTCTGTCCTACAAAAAATGCAAGTTCTCTCCTCCCAAGCCTCTTTGGGCCTCTTCCATCTATCTGTCTCGCACCTGAGATGATGTGATCCCATCCTCAATTGTGTCATTAACAACATTTCTTTCCCTTTAATAGAAACCCCTAAGTATGTTTTCTCCCCATGTTCCCTGGTTGGGTTGAACACTTGCATGTAGTAAGCCTTTTTTCAACCGATGTTATTAGTCCACATGACACTTTGAAACTTCTCTATGACAAACATTTTTTTATGTCCACATTTGTATTAGGACACTCATGTAGCTTAATATTCCATTTATCCAACCACTTATTATTTTGCTTCATTCGTTTTCTTTCTACGGATAAGATCCTCATCCTTCACAATTTTCGGTCATCATTGGTCTTGCATATTTTCAACCTTCTTTAAGTAGCTAAGTAGCCGAGTTATCGCTCAAGCTTCTAACGGAAAAGTATCAGCTTCCGCTGAAAGGATATCATAAGGTATGAAGGTCTTAACTTTGAGATTGCTTGTAATTAGGTGCTTTTGAATTCTCTCTAGCTGTCTCCAACCTCAGTTTGATAGGCTGCCAACCGAAACCTCGCAGCCATAAAGAACCACCAGCATAACCAACAAACTGAAAAGAGTCTTCCTGGTTTTCCAATCCCAGAGTTCAACCATTATGCATCTGTTCTGGAGTAAATACAAGGCTTTCCAGCCCCCCTGTAACCTTTTCGCTCTACATGTCTCCCAACTGAGTTTATAATGAAAATCAATCCCAAGATACTTGTATTCTTTCACAATTTCCAATGGGCTGCCTTAAAAAAGGAACGTAATATGCTTTTCTTTTCTCCTTAAAGCGAAAATCATGATTTTGGTTTTATTAATGTTCACCTGCATCCCAACCTCCTGGCAAAAGAACTCTAAGGCCCTTAAATGGCCTCTTAACCCTTGAGCTATTTTTGATATTAAAATAAGATCATCAATGTACAAAAGAAGCTTCACAACATGCCCTGCCAAATGCACACCTTCCCCATCCATTTTGTTTAACAAAGTTTCTAATTTATCAATGTATAACCCAAACAAGGTTGGGGATAAGGGACATCCCTGCTTAACACCAATGTCGCTACCAAAACATTCAGACATTTCTTCATTAGTTCTGATTTGGCTCTAACTTTGTCATATAATTTGTGCACTACTGCTCTATATTGGTCAAGGATACCCAATTCTATCATTCTATTCCATAGCTTGTCCCTAGGTACCGTATCAAAGGCTTTCTTAAAGTCTATAAAACAACAATAAGCTTCTTCTCCTTGATTATCCCATATTTTCTCTATTAAATGACAAAGAGTGATGCAATGGTCAATGGTGGAATGCCTAGGTCTGAAACCCGCTTGCGCTCCTTCCCTTTTCCCTTCACCTTCCGCTTAACTGCTGATTCTGCGTTCTATCATGCTCCCAAAAAGTTTGTCAAAAAGGGAGTTGACCATAATAGTGTGGTAGTTAGATGGATTATTGATGTCACCACTTTTAAAGAGGGGGATAACCACACTCGTTACCCATTCCGTCGGAAAACCATCGTAGATGACATGGTTGAAGACCTTTTAAGTGAGGCACAAGGATTTTCATCCCCATTTTAAAAATTCAGCTTGTAGCCCATCAATATCACTAGCTTTACCACTTTCCAGTTTCTTTATCCCTAGCTTGATATCTTCACCCGTGAAGAGTTCTTCCGAATTATTCACTATGGGAGGAACATTCTTCTTATGCGTCCGTTCATAGAGCAACTTTGTATACTCAAGCCATTAAGCATCCGTAATAGTGTTCTCAATTTGCTTTCTCTCTTGCTGCAGCCCTTTCCAAAACTTTTTGGGGTCATGTTTTCCAAGGGATATTAACTCTTTCCTTCTAGTCTTAACATACTCTTCTTTTTTTGCTTGAATCAATTTTGTGTACCACTTCTTGAGTTCTTTGCTAACGTCCATCCCTTTTATGGATCTCTTTGTTGCCTTACATTCCTCGTTGTACCATGGGTTTGTCAGAAAAGTATTAGTAGCCCTCTTCCTACTACATGATCTTTTACATGTATTTAAAGCCTTGTGGATTATAGAAATCAGCAAGCTACTATTAACATACTCACATTCCTCATTAACCTTATCACCCATCAAGAGGTTATTCATTTCATGAAATTGCTGCTCAAGCCTCGCAAATGTTTGTGTTCTCTTGATTTAAGAGGATCTTGCCTTTGTTCGCTGCTTTCTTTTGCTTGTGGAAATCTTGTATATTGTGTGGGCTATTTGAAGCGAAGTCCAACTTAACAAATAAAGGCATGTGATCAGATTTCATCTCTATAGGGCAATCACCAATTTTGAACTCAAAAACTCTAGCTGTAAGGTTTTGTGAACAAATTATGTAGTCAACCACACTTTGCTCATCGTATGTTTTGCACGTGATAGCCCCCAAATTTGGCCAACCTCTCATCCCGTTACAAATAACCAAACCAAACAAACAACACAACCCTAGTAATTCTGATTCAAAATGTGAGACACCTCCATTATCGTCTTTCGAAGTTCTTTTCCAAGATTGATCACTGCCCTCTACAAACCATAGGGGGTTATCTTCTCCTTTTTCATTGTCAAGCAACTACAAAGATTGATTATTTGTTGTTCTAGCATTGAAGTCCCCAACTAACATTATTTCACCAATGGTGTTGAATACTAAAATATCATTTTTCAATGATGCATACAGATCTTCCCTATCTAAATTCTGCCTCTTATAGAACTTAGAGTTTTGTGGGGCAAAGTAACATGCAACCACCCTAAAGGTTATCTCATTCACTATAATTTGCAGCCAAATATATTGTTTATTGGAGTCTTCCTTTCCAAATTTTACAATGTCATACCACTTCTCATGTAAGCACCATGATCCCACCATACCCTTTGCATGTCTCATTCTCTTTACTCCAAACTGAAACTTTCCTATAGCCTTCAAAATCTGGCACCTTGCAGCCATCATGTTAATGTGTTTACACCAAAATGATAACATCATTTCCCTCTGCTATGGGCCCCACCACAGGACCTCTTCTCCAAGGATAGTCTCTGCAATTCCAACTCACAACCTTTAAGTGGTCTCGTGGGGCCCCAAATACCTATTTCTCCTTCGAGAAACACTCGCTTATTTGGGCTTTCCCATTCTTCAGCCAAGTCCATTTCCCCTCATTCCTTGTTGTTTTTACCTTTTCCCACTCTTTCCTTTGTTCTTCTTGCTAGGAAAAAGTTAGATCTTCATCTAGATAGAAATGTGTACCTCTAAGTAGCCTTCTATTTATAAGGATCATATTCTTATCCTCCACATTTTTCAAGGTAACCCGTATGTGCCTATCTCTCCCTCCATATATCCACTTGTCAATCATATTTGCCTGCTGAATACCTCCTGTCCACTTCAGCTGATCCCTAAGAAAGTCCCTCGTTAAAGTGTCAGTTCTATCTTTTTCTCTAAAATATTTCACTCCTTTGATAATAATATTTGCCACTTTGTTACGCTTGTCTTGTTCTTCTTTTATTTGTATTTTGACTTGTTATTCAATCATTCCCTTTTGTTTGTTTGATGATCCGCTAACAACTTGAGACCAAGATTTGGCTTCTTCTATTTGCGCCCTTAGTTGAGACTCTTTAAATTCCATATCAGCTAAGGCTGATTGAATTTACTTTAATTGCGTTGCATCCTCTTCTTTCATTAATTCTGACCCCTTACTTCTAGCTGCTCTCCATTGCTCCAATTCTTGTTTTATGGCTTCTAGTTCTTGCTGTCCTATCTCTATTTTGACTTGCATGTTTGAGATTTGTTCCCTTAGAATTTTGTTTTCCCTTTCAATGTTGCTTGTGTACTCTATCGCTTCATACACTTTATCCTCTCCTTCCCAACTCTTTGCTTCTATGACCTCCAACCTCTTTTTTATGTCCATGAGCTTCTCTACATATAGTTTCGAAGACCATGTTAACGGAGTTGAAGTTGGGCTGTAGAAGACTTTGCTATCTAGTTTCTCTTCAGTGCTATCAACTTTATTCATTGTGTCTATTTCTCCCTAATGCACAAATGACTGGAACTTTTTTCCGGTCTCAACTTGCTCTTGAATCCTCTTTGTTTCCTTCTCTTTTTGTCCCATTTGCTCCACATTAGTGTGGTCAATCCCGTCTGAGATTCCATTCACCCTCGATAGAATCGTTGCAAAACACTTCTTATGTAATTGTTTTAACTTCGGGATCTTCCTGCATCTTAAGATATCTTTAAACTGTTTCGCGTTAACTAGTATCAGTCTTTCGTCTGTATTACCTGCCCTCTTTTAGAGAAAATCTAGCATGACTGCCTTCCAAACCCCAACTAAACCTTATGTAGTGGTCTTAGGTCGAGGTGTTGCATGCACGTTTGACTGCTTACAACCCTCCTGATATAGAAGGTTCAACATTGGACCCAACAATTGATGATTGGTGTTAAAACCTGCATCTCTAAGTACATTTGATTGAAGGAAAAGTTTATTGCCTATTGGATTATAAGAGCCATATATATATTTGAGTCATAACAGACAACTGCAAGACTCCTCTCTGACTCATTGTGACTGAGTGCTATTGTATAAAATGCCAAGTATATTTATGATAGAACCGATTTTGTATGTTGTGAAGGCAGTTTGTGTTTAACCCATATTTGTTGTAGTTTTGAAAGATTTGTTTAAAGTACATATGAGATGATATGGAATAAAGCAGAAGGGCCCGACCGGACGAAATTGCTGATAATGGAGCCCTACCGCTTTGGAGCCCTTGTTTTTAGCTGTTGTGGCCCCCACAAATGCCTAGAACGTTTCTCCTGCTCGCCGCGTTCCTGCTCTGTACGTTCCTTACCGCTGTGGAGCCCGCGTTCCTTCCTGCTCCGCGAAAAAAAACCCTGCTGTGGGACCCTGCTCTGCTCTGTCCGTTCTCTCTGCTCGCCGCTTTCCTGCTCGCTGCTTTCCGCTTTAACATTGACTTATAACTTCCGACAATTTATAACAGACCACCCAAACATTTTTTCCACTGACGTTGGAAGAACGTCCATTTTGACCTGGGATTCAATGCATGTCATATTCAAAACGTTGGCTTCCAGGGAATTCATGACCGAGTGCTGCAGTATGACTTCTAAACATCACAATGGCGATTGCTTCCTATGTAAGACAGAAAGTGAAAGATAATTATAAAAAACAGGGAGTAACCGTGTCTGGGACGCTTGTAACCGTGAAGTAAAGGGAGGAGTCGTTCTGGGCTCTTCTGGGACGCTTGTAACCGTGAAGTAGAGGGAGGAGTCGTTCTGGGCTCTTCTGGGTATCAGTGAGAAAATCACCATTTCCTACGAAATCATGTAAGTGTTTCCAAGCTTAAGTCTCAAAGTAACTAGAATTAAGTTTTTTAGCCGCCAGGCTTTGTTTTTAATTGGAATTGAAGTGCTCTGGTATTTGTCATCTACTTCCTCAGAGGCCAAATCCAGATGTCCAACTTTTCACTTGATGGAATACTTAATCCCTGAAATGCATCCATGTTTGTCCACAACAGATGCCACTCCTAGAGGGCAAGAAATACCATCAATCATCAACATGTACCACAAGGACTTGCATAAATGCATCAATTTAGGCCTTCTATTAAAAACAGACATCATTATAGAAGTTTGGATAGTTTAGAATCACTATGTAGATTAACATAAAATGGAATCGAAGTTTAGTAAACCTGCAAAAGACGGTTGACAGCATCCCTCATAATGGTATCCAAAGAATTGTCACTGCTTGCATTTTGTAAGATGGATGTGTGCATTTACTACTGTATTTGGTAACAATCTTCAGGGTAAAAGGTAAGAATTGTCGCTTGCATTTATTGTAGCTTTCGGCATCCTGAATTCTTCGAAGGTGTAGACCTTAAGGGGAAAGTAAAAGTTTAGTAGAAATCTTTCAAGGGCAATTTGAAGAGTCTGGGGATGGTAACTAACTTGTGTTTCTACTGATATATAAGTGCAATTGATCTTAATGACAGGACCTCTGAAGCGCAAGTTTATTCTGTTAGCCTTGCACCAGTGGTAAATGATGTGCATGCGATGTTTCCTGGCGATGAAGTTGCTCGGCGGTGTGCAGCCAGGAAGGAAAAGGACCGAAGACAAATAGATGGACGTCTTCTGTATTTACCAACAACAATAGAAGAGCCAAATTCTTCTAATTCAGAAGGTGAGACAATGATGTTTGCAGTTCGTTCTATATTTAATGAGTGGTAGCTCTCATAAGGCCGTTACATAGAATTTAAACGTGGGCTTTAATATGCTATTTGGGAACAAATTTATGTTCACTTTCTGATTCTCCAAGTTGAGACATATCTGCAGAAGATGACCCTCTACCTGCAGTAGAAAATCTTCAAATTGTAGGCGATGCCGTACCGGGGAGTATGTTACAAGCTTGCGGATTTTCCATCAATGGGACATCACTGTGTGTTTTCCAGGTTTAATCCATGGGATGCTAACTCATTTTTTTTCTTTTCTTTTCTTACACTATGCTTATTTTAATTTTCGACCAAGATAAATGGCACAATCTGATAATGACATTTTCTTTGATTGATCTATTTGTTTCCAAATTTTGTCCTTGCTGGCTAACCAATTAATTTAATTCTCAGTGGGTACGTCACTTACAAGATGGAACTATGGTCTACATTGAGGGTAATGTTACCATTTTCTGCCTTTTTGATAGTATCATAGGTTGCTGTGACTGCAGCAATGCTGTAAATATTCTTTGTTTTCTCAGAATACATCAAACATCACTTGAAGCCTATCAACTAGGATGTTTCGTGTCTGTTGGAACAGGGGCAGCTCAACCTGATTATACTGTCACAGCTGATGATGTTGATGCACTCATTGCCCTTGAATGTCTCCCATTGGATGACAGAAACAGAAAGGTTTGAATCTGGTTTTGTAAAATTCTCTGCATCAGTAATTTCTGAACACTGGTTCATGTTGCATTTTATGATAATTAGATCTAGTTAATCTAATGACAATACAAACATGCATAACTGACTCCAATCATTTATAATTATTGAAATTAATTTTCCTATTGGAGTCAAGCATAGTGTCCTAATTGATTGATCCCTAAATTACAACCTTCAATATTTTTTGAAGGCTATGGAGTCCAGTTCCCTTTGACACTGAAGCTATTTGTGGAGTTGGCCGCAGAAACAAATTTCTATGGATGAAGCTCTTTGAAATATCTGGCAATTGTGTTTGTGTCCTGGCAGTTGTGAATATGACATAGCAATGTCTGGCTATTGAGTTTGTGTCCCGACAGTTGCAAATGTGTCATAGCAATATTAAGCAGTCGTGGATATGTAAGTGGTGATTGCTGATGTTTAATGTTGGTTTTGTCCTTTCAAAGGTGGCTGTTTTATTAATAAGAACTGAAAAAGCAGAGTAACATTAGAAAACACGTTTCCTCCCATTCTGATTCAACTGGAAGTCATGCATTGCATGGAAGGACACCCCAAGAACTCCTAAGAGGCGCCGGCTTATTTGTACACAATGTGTGAGAACGAGAAATTGGTCAATACAGTCAGTTGTAGAACAAATAATTGTGTTCCAAAGAGTAGTTTTAGTGAGCATACCAGTAGAAGAATTTTCACAGCATGTTCTATATGAGCTATTTGTAATTTTCTTGGCCAAGATATGGAGGGGATTCTGAGCTATTGCTGCTTCCAACCGGATTTTCCCATGTTGGGGCCTCCCAACTTAAAAGTTCGTGTCAATGTAATGTCCCCATTTTTAGCAGGGTCATTGAATGGATGGTGCCAGGTCATTATTGCGATCCTCGTGGTCTGGCGAGGTGTTAGAGGGTCATTGGTGTGAACTTACTATTTATAGTAAGTCAATGGTATGTTCCGATGAGCTCAGATGAGTTAGAGGAGTGAATGATGCTCTCAGTTTTCATTTCTGGCTTCCGGTTTGGGTTCCAAGAATCTTGGAGAGAGCGTCTATTTTTAGTAAGTCACCCCGTCAGGTTCGTTCATCATCTTTTATCATCAGAATCACTCCAGTGCAGACAAATTTCGATTCTGATGCTTCTTCAGTTGTTTTCGCAAGACGGGTGAATTATTATTATTATTTAATCAAATTTGCTAAGGTTGCCATTATTGTTGGTATTATATGTTGGGCACCTTAGTGTTATAGCTCGTCGGAACCACGATGAAAAGTTTTAAATCTTGGGCACAAGGAACAGGGACCTTGCGTGTCATAAATTCATGATATTGATGAAAAGGTCATTTTTGGAGCCAAATGAGTTAATAAATTATATTACTCAATATAAATGCCTAAGTATAAAAGTGCTTCAAGTGAAAAGTGTGTCAGAGCAGACACTTTTTAATTATAAAATCAATAGGCAAGGCATTCATTCATCATCGATTGAATATATTATATTTTGTTTGTTTTCTCTGAGGAGAAGTTCTGATCTGTGCCCTTGCTGAAGTATAAGGGTCAAATTGGCTTCTGGAAGACTAATTCTTCTGAAGTTAATCTCTTATTGGTTGCTGAAGTATAACCAATCCTTCTTCTTCCATACTGTCTAGCCTGTTACTGGAGGAAGAGTTAATTCTGAAATTGTTCATGCACACTGAGGGTGCGAATTGAATTGGAGAGTGATTCATGTCTGCTGGAATTGCATCACTGAATTATCAATTCGATTGAAGGGTTTATGCTTAGTGAGATATCGCTGATCCAATTGGTGGAAGCTACCAACACCACGGTTGAGAGAGAAGTCTGAACAATCTCAATGGTGACGTTTTGTTAAGGGCTGCGTGTAGAAGTCTGAGGCTGCTGCTTGGAGGAGTAAATTAACGTGGATGCCATCAGCTGTTGATGAAAATGAAGGAGCTGTGGCAGCAGCTAGCATCCACGTGGAGTTAGCCATCATTTGCAAAGGAGTTGCGGCAGCAGCATAGCATACGCATGGAGGTTTAATGTGGCGTTAGCCACTGCTGGGATTTATAGCACACATGGGACAAAATGGTATTTTATCAAATACCTCCATTGCATTTGATTTAAAATATAGCAAAGTCATTTATGTTTGAATAAAATCCTCGAATACCATTTCCAAAATTTATCAAATAGGCAATTAGAAATAGTTGTGCATGCTGAGAAACACTAAATTGAAACTGAATATATTAAATAAAGGAGTTCTTGTTACAAATTGTATCTTCGAGCAAAAACCAATTTGAGTTATCAGTAGAAACAGATTGGGCTCATTACAGTGTGAATCTGGAATCAGACGCTTTCAATAATAAACATGCTGGAAATAATGATGTCCATGGATTAAAAATTATATTTTGAAGTTGATTATATAATTAAAGAGATACGTCTGGCAAGGTTTATTTATTGTGGTTGCAAAATCTATTAAGTCATAGTAGAGCCAGGTCAGGCTCGTTACAGTGGTATCAGAGCGGTTTCCTGCCATCCTAAGGGGTAGGAAAATATTTATTAATGCAGATCTGCTGTTATAGTTAGAGTAATCAGCACTCTTGCATTTTTGCTATGGATAGATACAGGCGGCTTAGCTCCAAGAGCCGGCGTAGCAGTGCAGGAAATAATGACAAAATAGATACACTAATGGAGAGACTTAGGCTTCGTCAACAGAGGATGGCGGCAAGTCTGTCGTATCCAGAGACAGTAGATAGGGCAGCGAGGTACATGGTTTCTACCTTCTGTAGGCCGACATCGAGATCTCAGGGTAAGAGGCTTGAGTCTTCCCCGACAGGTGTCCGAGATGTGGACCCACCAATATATAGTACGATACCTACTCATGTATCTGATGATAGACACTACACATAGACAGGTGGACTTGTCCGAACCAGTGGTAGACTGCAGTGCTGAGCTTCAGCAGGTTGAGGCTTTCCGAGTAGTTGCTGCAGAGATAGTTGATACAGTAGTTGCCTCTGATGGTTCAGATTCTCTCGAGGAGAGAATTGTTATTGGAGACTTATATGTCAGCTGTCGTAGCGTAGCTCTGCAGCGAGAGGCGCACCCCTCTCAGGTGGGATAGGCGAGAGCACGGAGCTACCTTGTTGTGCTATTGATGATCAGGGTGTTACAGCTAATTTAGTGGATGTCGGCTCATTTTTCGGGAGTTATTGATTCACATCCTGACATCGATTCAGATGTACAGAGTCAGAAGATAGCAGTTGAGCATCTGTTAGGGGATGTAGATGCAGTGAGTATGAACACTTCGGATGATGATGATATAGACTGCATGGGGGATGACATTCCTTATCAGATATTGGGCGATGACTCTGAGGTGCTCTTGGATGGGTCCTAGGATCAGGATTCACAGGGACTCTCTGTTATTGGCGATACTACTAGGGTTTCCGCTTCTTCTTCGGAGGTGTTACTGACGAGTTGTATCGCACTTGCAGACATGTGCGAGGACAGTAGCACACATGGGGTGAGCAGTTCTGGGTCAGTTTACTGTGATAGTGCAGTTAGTGGGACGAAGAGCTTGCATAGGAGGCAGGGCTTACAGAGGCATCATGTGTCTAGTCAGCTGAAGATGAGTGACAGAGACATTTGTTCAGTTGTTGAGCATTTTGATGCGATTCATCATATGTTAGCCGCATCTGGTTGGGGTGCTCCTATGTCAGATGAGCACGGTGATATTAGTCTTTCCCTAGCAGAGGTTCATGCGCTTCGAGAGGCTGTCGGGGTCTTGAAGCATAATTACACACAGTTAGTTGCTGACAGGGATTACCTTCTGGAGTGGGGTAGTACCTGTTATGAGACATTGTTAGGGAAAGAGGAGGAGGTGGTTGAGCTTACCCAGGAGCTTGAGGTGACTGTGGACTCACTGC
>MU226986.1:1967077-1991214 GCA_018584345.1 Thuja plicata | reverse complement strand
AGTATCTGAGGGTACTCTCATTAGAGGCTCTTGCGCTATACGACGTTTGGTGGGGAAGATTGTAGATACCTTAGCTACAATGCTTCCCAACAGGGATTTTGTGGTTGGGTTTGCTGAGAGGGTTGCCTAGGATCCTACCTAGCCTGCAGTTAGGCGGAGTTAGAGATTGGAGCCATCTCCTAATTCCCAGTTTGGTAGTGATGAGCCATTGACGGAGATTGGGGCTTTCTATCGGCATTATACTGTGAGGTGTGCTCATCATTCTTCTTTCGACCCACATGCAGAGGATTTGGTTTTTCATCATGGTGGGTTGGCTCTAGTTTCATACCATCCATTTTGGGATAGGTTAGTACCCTCTTTTGCAGATGGGATCAGCAGCTGCAAGTTATATCACTTGCAATATCTTCATGCCCAGGTCGGTTTTGCCGAGTTTGGATTTGGTGGTAGTGACTCAGGTACCTATGCTTGTTATCATATCCACAGTGTGGTTGGGTGTGAGTGTCAGTTAGACAGGGATGCGAGGATTGACAGAGTTGGTGTTTCAGTTGGGTGTGCAGGGGGAGTTCAGTGTGTGTGATCTGAGTCACCCATACATATTGGTTTTTGATGGTCCTGAGATTCATTTCTCGTGGGATTCGAGCAGAGATAGATTCAGTGTGGGAGCGTGGGTGAGTGATTGTTATGGATCTTTTTACAGAGTTATTCCATCTGTTTTTTAGAGGATGCTACAGGAGCCTACACTTTGCGCTAGAGGCATGGCTTATAGTTTTTTGTGGGATCTAGGTGGATTGTGATGTTTTTTGTTCCTATGATTGCTTGGGGACAAGCAATCTTGGGGAGGGAGGACTGTAATGTCCCCATTTTTAGCAGGGTCATTGAATGGATGGTGCCAGGTCATTATTGCGGTCCTCGTGGTCTGGCGAGGTGTTAGAGGGTCATTAGTGTGAACTTACTATTTATAGTAAGTCAATGGATAGTTCCAATGAGCTCAGATGAGTTAGAGGAGTGAATGATGCTCTCAGTTTTCATTTCTGGCTTCCAGTTTGGGCTCCAAGAGTCTTGGAGAGAGCGTCTATTTTTAGTAAGTCACCCCGTCAGGTTCGTTCATCATCTTTTATCATCAGAATCACTCCAGTGCAGACAGATTTCGATTCTGATGCTTCTTCAGTTGTTTTTGCAAGACGGGTGAATTATTATTATTATTTAATCAAATTTGCTAAGGTTGCCATTATTGTTGGTATTATATGTTGGGCACCTTAGTGTTATAGCTCGTCGGAATTAGGATGAAAAGTTATAAATCTTGGGTACAAGGAACATGGACCTTGCGTGTCATAAATTCATGATATTGATGAAAAGGTCATTTTTGGAGCCAAATGAGTTAATAAATTATATTACTCAATATGTGCCTAAGTATAAAAGTGTTTCAAGTGAAAAGTGTGTGAGAGCAGACTCTTTTTAATTAGAAAAGCAATAGGCAAGGCATTCATTCATCATCGATTGAATATATTATATTTTGTTTGTTTTCTCTGAGGAGAAGTTCTGATCTGTGCCCTTGTTGAAGTATAAGGGTCAAATTGGCTTCTGGAAGACTGATTCTTCTGAAGTTAATCTCTTATTGGTTGCTGAAGTATAACCAATCCTTCTTCCATATTGTCTGGCCTGTTCCTAGAGGAAGAGTTAATTCCGAAATTGTTCATGCACACTGAGGGTGTGAATTGAGTTGGAGAGTGATTCATGTCTGCTGGAATTGCATCACTGAATTATCAATTTGATCGAAGGGTTTATGCTTAGTGAGATATCGCTGATCCAATTGGTGGAAGCTACCAACACCACGGTTGAGAGAGAAGTCTGTACAATCTCAGTGGTGACGTTTTGTTAAGGGCTGCATGTAGAAGTCTGAGGTTGCCGCGTGGAGGAGTAAATTAACGTAGATGCCATCAGCTGTGGATGAAAATGAAGGAGCTGCGGCAGGAGCTAGCATCCGCGTGGAGCTAGCCATCATCTGCAAAGGAGTTGCGGCAGCAGCATAGCATACACATGGAGGTTTAATGTGGCGTTAGCCACTGCTGGGATTTATAGTGCACATGGGATAGAATGGTATTTTATCAAATACCTCCATTGTATTTGATTTAAAATATAGCAAAGTCATTTATGTTTGAATAAAATCCTCGAATACCATTTGCAGAATTTATCAAATAGGCAATTAGAAATAGTTGTGTATGCTGAGAAACACTAAATTGAAACTGAATATATTAAATAAAGGAGTTCTTGTTACAAATTGTATCTTTGAGCAAAAACCAATTTGAGTTATCAGTAGAAACGAATTGGGCTCATTACAGTGTGAATCTGGAATCAGACGCTTTCAATAATAAACATGCTGGAAATAATGATGTTCATGGATGAAAAATTATATTTTGAAGTTGATTATATAAATAAAGAGATACGTCTGGCAAAGTTTATTTATTGTAGTTGCAAAATCTATTAAGTCATAGTAGAGCCAGGTCAGGCTCATTACAATCAATTTCATTGCGGTTAGTCACTCTTCAACGTTTCGTGATTGTTTTGTGGCAATTTCTACAGCTATAATATTGTTTTAAATCCCAACACCCTAAAAACAGGTATTTAAAGTTAAACACAACTATGCATTCCAATTTTGTTATTTGACATGAATTTCAAGTTGAACAACATTTTAGATCCGTAATTTTCAGCAAGGTAGATAAGGTTTAGAAATTATAGATCATAAAGGATTGCAAAGAAGAGAGAGAAGGCTCCCATTCTGTAAAACTTTTTGAGTTGCAGAGAAAAGTCATCATTAAAAAGGTTGATGCAGATATCTCCAGCGGCCTAGGTGTCAAATATTTGTCAAGAAAGGCATGAAATTTGATCTGTAGAATATATCTGCATCCATTACCTGAGTAGAGCAACTGCCTTTGGATTGTAGGCTACTTATGGTTTATGAAATTATGAGGATATCTATGTCACATTTGCAACTGCCACGACATAAACACAAATGCCTGGACACAAAGGCAACCACCAGCTGCTGTATACAATAGTTTTTCCTATTAAAGTAATATTGTAATATTTAGCATAATGGTCATGTAAGCAACTTTCTTTTAAGTCAGTTTTTAGTGACTTTTTGTTCTTTAAGTTATTTAGTTAGATTAGTAACTTTTTATTCTGTCTTTAGTTCTTGATCATTTCCATTATGAAAAGATCTTGTAATTGCTTATTTAAGGAGTAATTCTCTACTTTGTTTGATATTGAATATCAATCAATTATCATTTCATGATATGAGAGCAGAAGTAGCTATTTGACGAATTTTTAAAATCATTGGTTTTTACCCCTTTTTCCTTAAATCGAAGGTTTTTGAGGAATTTTTCACAAAATTGTGGCTTTCCATCTTAAACAAAATGTTTTGACGATTTTTTTTTAAATAGTGGTTTCTTGCAGATTGTTTTGGTTTGTGCCCAGGGTTTCTAGGGCGAATGATGTTCCTGCAAATGTACTAGAGTTTTTGGCAATTTTTCACAAAATTGTGTGTGATCTCAATATTGCATTGAGGGTTTATTGATTTTTCCACAAAATCATGGTGCTATTTTGTAGCAAATTTTGACGATATTTGGCAAAGTCACGGTTTCAGAGTTTTTGTCAAATTTTTATCAATGAAAATTGAAGTTTTTTGAGAAGTTGATCTCGATTTCCATTTCTTTGGACAAAAGGAGGGATGACTCTGTTACCCAAGATTAGGTTGAAAGACACTCAACTTATTTTTGTTCTTGGTCATATGAGGAAGTTCTATAGAAAGCGGTTGGCTGATTAAAAGTCCAACTAGGGAGGGTCTCAGCAATAGGCTTATGTCGTAGAACTTTCTGAAGAGGAGTCAACCTTCTATGCATTTGTGTCCAAATGACCTGTAGATTATGTCAAGTCTTCTGTAGGGTAGTTAGTAGAATCATGGTTAAAAATATTTGTGATATATCGCTAAACTGGTGATATATCACGCGTCACCATAGGAAACGATATAATCGCCCAAAAAATCACAGCCAAGTTTTTCATTGTCGCACGACGATGTTTACGGCAAAAAATCGCTAAAACCTACGCATTTTTCTTTGAAAAAATGGTCAACAAAAAGTCAACCCGTGAATAACTTAAAGCATAAAAAGTTAAACGCGAATAGGGTTTTCTCATTTTTTTTTTGTCCTGACAGTGAGGCTGCTAGTAATTGCTATGTATTTAACTCAAAACTCTGATTAATATACGATGGCAATCTCAAATCAGTATATGTTCTAAAAATTTGGTGTATATGTGTCTGTTTATAAGAATATTTTAAGAAATTATATATTTTCAAATGTTCAATAAAAGTGCCATTTTATTGCCGATTTTTTCGCTGAGTTTTTGTCCATTCCGAGTTTTTCAAAATTCTTGGGTCGGCCGAGTTATTGTCGAGTACGAGTTTTTCAACTATGAGTAGAATGACCATTAAGAGAGGGTATTAAAGTAATAATGTAATATTTAGTCTAATGGTCATATAAGTAACTTTCTTATGAGTTATTTAATTAGTTTTTAGTAACTTTTTGTTCTTTAAGTCATTTAGTTAGTTTAGTAACTTCCTATTTAGTCTTTAGTTCTTGATCATTTTCGTTATGGAAAGATCTTCTTGTAATTGCTTAGTTAAGGAGTATTCCTCTCCTTTGTTTAATATTGAATATCAATTGATCATCATTTCATTGTTGTTGGGCAAAACCCATCCTCTCTACATGTTTGATTTTGATAAACTCTTGGTTTGGTTGATGACGTAGACTAATTATGTTCCTTAGGGATCACACCTGATTTTAGGAAGCTATTGATCTCATAAATTTTAGTGTTATAGGAGATTCAGGTTAAGTTCTCCCACTTTCTCCTTTAGGTACCATCTTGCTGCATTGTTATCGTTTCCCTTTATGCTGATTTGGGAAGAAACTTGTGGTCTTCTTTTCGTCAACTTGATTTTTCTTTGCAACAATATGTTCTTCTACAACCCTTCTTTTGCACATAAGACAAAGACTTTAATTAGGGTAGTGTTTTCCCTCATTCTCTTCATTTAACATGGATGGCTAATATAGATGCAAGTTCTAAGGATTTACAGATGAGTTGTCTCATGAAAAAAGACAAGACAAGTTTGAAAAACATTCTTTTCAACCAGCTTCAAGATGGAAAATGGTCTGTATCTTAGAGGTTTGAGAATTCCTATTTGTTTTGGAGTTTCTCTTTGCTCAAGTAAGGCCACACCTTGTCATGCACTTTGAATGTGTGCCCTTAATAATGGTGGTCTTGTCACTTGTGCAGCCTTGGCTTAAGATTCCCTTAATTGTTCTTTTATGTTGAGATGAACAATGGATTTTGTTAATCCTCACGTTTGAGTCGAGTCCTCCATCTCTTTTCTCTTCCAATGCAACATGGTGTGGGCAAATAACCCATACCTTCTTCAAAATGAGACACATCAAAGGATTGATGTATATATGCTGAAGATTCAATTTTAATCCTCAAATGCTTTCTGTTAACCCTTTGGTTTGGGGCTGAAAGGATGTGATTCTTTGTAGCTTGCTACTCATCTTACACAAACGTTGTTCAAAAATTCTCAAAAATTTTTCGAGTTCCTGTTTCATACAAAAGATGTAGGATAATAAAATGCTCCTGAAAATTATAAAACTATAATTGTGCTGCTTTATACCTCTATATTATCTTCTTCGATCAAATTATAACACACATCTTGCTAAATTTATCTAAAACAAACAAGTATTCATGTCCATTCTTAGACACAGGTGTATTCCTAGAAAATCCATAGAGATGTTCTTCCACGATCTAGTAGGCAGAGGTAGAGGCATCTACGATCATTCTTTCTGAACTTTACATTACTTGTAGATTATAATTAGCCTCCTCTAATGAATTTTGAGACCTCTTCTTTTGTCTTGGGTTAGTACATATACCTTTACAAATGAGCCATGACCTTAACAACACCAAAATGATGTGAAACTCTGGAAATATGCATCCTCATCAATATAAGTTTTTCTTCTTTTGGCACTCCCAGTTTGCTTAACTTGTAGAGGAACCCTTGTTTGAAGTAGAAACCAGCTTTATATTTGATGTCTAACTTTATTGTCTTAAAATGCTGACATATCTCCCCAACAATTGCATGTTTTACATATGCTTCCTCAAAAGCCTCTTTTGCATAAGCTTCCTTATAAAACTCTTTTGTTGCCAAGATTTAAAATTTCTTTCATATTGGTGGCCTAGATAGTACATCTGCTGCTATGTTTGTGCCTCCTTTCATGTACTTGATCACCAAATGGAATTGATGAAAAAATCCATCCATTGATAGTGTCTTACTCTTTGAAATTTATTTTGTGCTTGTGAATATTGAAAAGGTTTATGATAGGTATGAGCAATAGTGTTCTAAAGGAAATCTAGTAATTGTGATAGAATACGATGATTTAGCCTATAGTCTTATGGGATCCTAGCAACACCCACCTACTATTTTTGTCTTCCATCTATCTATTATCTAGCTAGGCATGAGAAGAACCCCACTAATGAAACCTTCAACCCTAGTTCTATTTACCCAAATCTCATTATCCAAATTAGTTTCTCATTCCAAACAAACCAACTTTATACTTTGCCATGTCACTAGTAGAGCCATAACAACCTATCCATTGTCCCCCTAAAGATACCTCACTTGCCAAATTTAAATCATGATTTTTTTCTTCCTTGGGCAATGTCATAAATCCAACTTGTTCATAAGGATTAGTCGAAATTCAAACGCATTAATTTGTCAACCAGAATTAGTCAATTATAGGTCTCTAGGAGGAGAATCTCCTGTATATTGACAAAAGTATTGATGATTGCAAGTGGTGGTTTCCTATCTGCCATCTAACTGCCATCTGTTACAAGGGGCAGTTTTTTAACCACTAGTACTTGCAGTAGTGGTTTCATAACTGCCAATGTACTTAAGGTGGCCCTTTTTATTGAGGAAGTTGTATCAGTAGAAAAATGACAAAAGGGCAACAACTCTTGAGTTTGTAGGTGTAATAACTGCCTTAGATTTTTTTTGAAAATATTGCAACTTGGCAATGAGATACAAATCAACTTCCTTTCCGCTTTTTGATCACTCAGATCTCAGAATGTGTCATGTCCCCTTCTTGAAATATGATTAAATAATAAATAATGATAGTTAAATTAAAATTATAAAAGAATAATATTAAAAATAATTAAATATTAGTTAAGTCAAACAAAAGGTCAAAAGGCATGAATGGAAAATTTATCTCCCTCAAATGAGAGGTATAAAAGGGAGAGATGACAACTTCATTTGGAAAAAAAGGAAAGGACGAAGAAAGAGTGGGGCATAGAATTAAGGAGGTATTAAGGGAAAGGAAAGGGAACAAAATAAGGAAGTGACTTTCAAAAGGTGAAGGGTTGTGACTCTTTGAAAGGGTTGTGACTCTTCGAAAGGGTTATAATTATGAAGGGTTGTGACGCTTTAAAAGAGAGACAATTATGAAGGGTCATGATTCTTGCCAAAAGGTAGACATGATGAAGAGGTGTCACCTCATTGGGGAAAAAAGGGGTAGAGGAGATCTAGAGCAGATTTAGAGAAAAAGTATAAGGAGGGATCTGAAGTAAGAATTGAGAAAGAAAGAAGAAAATAAGAAGAGGATATGCAGATCTTAAATGGGATATGTGCAGATTTGATAACTAGTAAAGACAAATCTGATAAGTGAGAGATAGGTGAAGATTAAATAAGGAGTGAAAGGGGCAATAGTTGTTGTCAAGCAGATGTATCTTTTCATAACCAAAGGGTATGAGCCTTTCATAAAGGGCATTAACAAATGAAAGGGTGTCATTCCCTACACTCAAAGGAGATATTAAGGAGGAGAAGGTTCCATTTGAAGAAGAAATTAAAAAAGGGTAGATCAATTGGGAGAATAATATATTATTCTCAAAGGCAACAATTAAAGTGGTATTAATACCTTGCAAGATAGGTAAGTCCTGTAGTGGAATGGGCCATGCTACATCATACAAAGGAAAGGGATAAGTCCTATGGTGGAATGGGCCATGCTACATCATACAAAGGGAAGGGATAAAGCCTGCAGTGGAATGGGCATGGGCTACATCATATAAAGACACTATTTGTGAAGGATAGTCCATATAGATGGAAAACAATTGCAATAAGGGGGAATGGCAAGGCCTCACTAGGTACACCAACCCAATGAAGCATGGGGTCAAGGGGGATAGAGTTTCCGCCCTTGGGCCTAGGGTTGAGTTAAGGGCACCCTATTGTAATCTTTCCACCAATCCATATGGAAGTTAAATGCTATAAGCTAAGTTGCAGGATGTGCCTCCTGCAGTTTGGATGTGGGTGTGGGTGCATCTGTGGATGCGTTTGTGGATATGGCTTATTTGCAAATTTTTGAACTATCAATTGACATTTAAAATTTATTTTTGGCATTTGGCATTAATCAATGACAAAGTATCATACTCACATGATTTAGTTGTACAATTCTATATATTTCTTTAATTTTTTTGTATATATAATACACACACATACACACGTACCCAAACGCATCCAAACCTTAAAAGAAATTCCACACATTCACGTAACGAGTTCTCCTACTTGTATCCGTACCCGCATCCGAACCGGTAACTTAGGCCATAAGTGAGTTCTTTCGTATGCATTATATATTGTTACCTAATCCTTAGGTTAGGATTGTATATCTCTTCGTATTATCAATTTATAATAAGGCAGATTATATTACACTAACAATATAGTCAGTTTGTATATATGCAATTGTTCCCTGTTTGGTGATTATAGGACCTAAATTGGAACTTACCTTTTTAAAAGGCCTTTTAATTGGTAAATCTATATCTCTAACATCTTACATTTCTTATTTTAATGGAATTTGTGATTCTAGGGCAAAAATTAGGGCAATCCCAAAAAGGGGTTATTACAGAATGGGCAAGATGAGAGCAAATGGTGTATAGAATTACAATTAATTGAAATGTAACAATTGAAAGGAAAGCACTAGGTGACAAACCAGCCAATACCATTTATTTAGTGGAATGCATATGTAGTAGTGAAAGAAGTAACCATCCACTTATTGATGGGAATTACAAGGGCATTTCCACTATTTTAGTGGGAAAACTTATACAATACTGAAATGAAAAAAAACTTTTTATACAATACTGAAATCAAAATGAGCTTTTTCTACTTATCTAGCGGTGAGCGAAAATGGCACATCCACTTATTCAATGGGGTAAGTACATTAGCAATGACAATTTTATTTCCACACGAAGTACTACCATCCAGCTCTTACAAAATAAAGTGCATAGAATTTAAAGCTTTGGACAATATAACCATCCAAAGCATTACAAGGGTAGCACATATCCATTATAAACATTGAATAACTGTTGATGTAAAACAAATTACTGTAACACTCAACAAAAGTGTGTAATAACAAATACCCAACAACTCGGCTATGAATAACAACATGATACTTTGAATGGATACATAAGAAGGCTGGTGTAAGTCTACAAATGCACTGAAAACATGCTGCTATAGGTCTCAAACAACAAATAAACTACATTACCTTGAGTTTTTGGGATGGGATGGCAGGGGATTGGGGTGTTAGGATTAAGTAATACTGAGAAGGGGGGTGAATCAGTATTACAACACTTTAAACTTAAACTTATCAAATTCCAACTTAACTAGATAATTGCTGAAATGAAAAGAACATAAATACAATGTACACAACTCATAACACCATGAATTTGTTCTCGAGGAAACCTTGGCCAAGGGAAAACCCCGGCGGGGATGGTACCCACAAATATGCACTAAAAGTATTGTGTCCCTGTTAGGAGACCTAGCCCTGTTAGGAGCTGGGTATTACATTAGTACATTTCCCTGTTAAAGGAATACAAAACCTTGTTAGGGGTATGCACTGAGCTCACTGCTCATACAATCAGAAATGTCTCTGTTACAATGTTTTATCAAAATGAACATAAACAAGCATCTGCTATGCTTAAGTAGTTCCATTTGTAGCTCGCATCACTATCTGTCTGATTCTAACATCACAATGCATCCATTCATTCGTTCGCACAACATCCATTCTTCGCTTCTCAAAATCTCTCCATATATATACTTTATTACATACCTAGTCGGCTCCCAAATACATCACAAAATGAAACCAACACTTATACAAAAAGTAAGTACAAAGTCGGCGATCATACACTACCAAAATATAGGTAATCCACAATCCAAATCCAACATAGCACGTTTGGATTCCACGTTACACTTATCTTCGTATGACTTCTGTCTCGCTGTATCACTGTCTTCGTATGACTTCAAACATCTGTATCTTTCATCTCTGAACTCCAAAACTTAAGCGACCTTAACTAAAGGTCTAACACACCCCAAAATAGCTTCCTCTAAGCTCGCATGCCTTCATTCATCATATACAGTGTTCGCTGCCCAAAACTGTACTCCTGTACCTTGTAAACTGCTTTTTGTACTTAGTCATTTTTACAAGCCTTAACTCCAAAACTATGTTTCACTCCAAGCGATCATTCATAAGTGATGTGTTGCCATAAATGACAACCCTAATATGTTCTTGAACACTCTTGAATGAGCCACTTGCCAACAATCTCTCCCTTTGGCATTGATAGCAACGCTTAGTGAAAAATGACTAAGTGTCAATACCAAACTATGACTAAGTATATACAATGCTTCTTTATCTCCTCTACATATTTACTATTCCAAATTATCTTCTCTATCTTTCCTCTGTAGATTTTTCATATCTTTACTTCTCCCCCTTTGACATCAATGGCAAAGGTGTACAAAAATGTAGAATCCATAACAAAATTTATGCAACTACTTACCCAAAATTTTTAGACCATCTTAAGCACATCTTGGAAAGAGCTTTCCAAGATCTTTACTTCCTCAGTCGAGGTCTTTACCAATATCTGACTCGCACGGATCAGTCCATTCAACGCAAAAGAAGATGTCTCTGCTCCCTTTAACTCAGTAGGAATGTACCCAGTGAGGGCTTGCGCTGTCTTCTCTATGTCCGAAAGGTGTATCTCAAGAATTGATATCTTAGGAGTAATCAAACTCTTCAGCATACCAAATCTTCCCACGACTCTCCCTTTCTCTGTCTCCAACACACTCAACTTGTCCAATAGTTTGGACACTTCTTTGTCTAACTCTAATACAGTGTGTGAGGAGGCCTCACAACTGTGCATCAGCTTATCTAGAGTCTGCCTGTCATTTGCTATAATGTCCTCAATGTTCTGAAGGTGTTTGATAGGGTTTATACAGTAACTCTATAACTTTCTTCCATGTGTCACACAACTCTTTGCTTCAGACATTGTTTTGCCCAGTATGCCCAAGTCCCATGAAATAGACTTGCATACTTCTTCTAACTTCTTTGCTAAGTATTTATGTTCGGCTTTTTCTTCTGCGATCTTTTCTAAGGACTCATAGTGACTGTCAAGGTCATCCAATGCCTTGTTCAAGTTCTCTGCAGTGTCCTTTCCTTGGAAAGTAAGTGGTATAGGTAGGAGTTTGTTGACGGTATCAACTGCCCTGTCCAATACCCTTGACTTCTTCTCTATTTTCTGCTCCGACCTCTCCTTAGCTTTTGCAAATGCGATGTAAAGCTTCACCAGTTCATCTTCATCCATACTCTCCACATCTGCACTCAATGTTTTCTCTCCACTTGTCAACAATAAGGTTGAAGAAACATGTGTCATTATTTCTTGTTTTACTTCAGCCTTACTCTCTAGTTCCTTCACAACCTCAGCAATGCTTGCTTGCTCTGGACTCTTAGAGGGCTCTTCCTCAGTAGATTTTACCTTGTCTATACCAATCTCAGGCACAATGCCAGTATTTCCTTCAAAGGATTATTTGTATCCAGCGAGGTGTCCAAAATCACATGCACACCAATAACAAAGAAATCAGGTTGCTTTATTGTACTAACAAACTGACTATTATCCTCTCCATCTTTAGGTGAATCAATGTTGATTATTGAAGGCTTGGAGGACCATCCTCTTAGGATAGTTTTAGGCTTAGTAGCCTTAGGTCTAGGAGGTGTGAGCTTCTCAGGTTCAACTTCCATTAGAATTTTGTCTATCGCCTTGTGAGCGTCCTCAACTACCTCATCATACTTTCTTGCCATTATCTTGATCAGCCTGGACTTAGTTCTTAACATGGGTTTCAGTGCATTCATAATTCTTTTATGCTCATCATATGATATTACTGGTAATATGTTCTCAATAGCTTTTATCCTGATTTGATCATCTTCTTGTAGTGCTAACTGTTTCCTCACTTCAAGTTTATCATACAGCTCCTGAGGAATGCTTCTAGCCATCTCTAACAAATTCTTCTTGAAAACTAACATGTGCTTAATCACAATATCTTCTATAAGGATTTGATCATTTGAATCATACCTATCATAAAATTTGCTTACTTGATTTAACTTGCCTTGGTCCACAACTCTTTTCTCCATCATTCTCAAGTCAGGTTTCCAGAGTTGTTTGGTCACAGGTTTATCTTGTGATTTATTCTCTTCTGCTTCTTTCTCATTCTCTTCTTCCTTCTTTTTCTTTTCTTCTTCCTTCTTCTCTTCCTCCTTTTCTACATCTGACTTCTTTTCTTCATCTGTCCTCTGTTTCTTGGGTGGGGAATTTTGTTTAGAGGAGCTTGTTCTCTTCGCAGAGGTTTCTGCAACCTTCACAGTCTGCGATGTCTCCATAGGTACTTCTGCCACAGTAGAGGGTGGACTAGAAGTTTTCTCATTGTCTAGAGGTGGAAGAGCTGCAGGGGCAAAGCTTGCCACTCCAGATGCTCTGCCAGTCAACATCCTTCTTATCTCCTTCATCTCTTCTTTAGTAATGCCAACTTTACCTGCTAGATTATCTACAACATTTTCAATTTTCTTTCTCCTAGCTGTTCTTGTCTGTTCTTCTCTGATCTTAGAGAACTTCTCCTCATATGTACCCCATCTTTCCTCTGATGGATCTAACTTTGAAGATAGTACATGCTCAATCTGCATAGTTAATACTTCTTTACTCACTTCATACCCCATAGGGTAACACCACTTCATCCTCGGGTCAATTGCCTCAAAACAAACACAATCAGTTTCAACCATGAAACAGATTGTCTCCTTTACTTTTCTACCATTTCCTCCGGTATCCTCATTCTCTGTTTCATCTCTCTGTAGGATTTTGATCATTTCAAATAGTTCTCCATCTACCCATGTGCTATTCTGTCTTGTGTAGCTATTTGATTCTTGTAGACCAGTGGGTTCATTATCTTTCCAAGCTCTAGGGTGCATACCTGGGAACTTATGCACAATGTGTATATACATATGTATCAAAAGTGATCCAAATCTGAATGCCTTAGTCCTATCTCTCTTTATTTGTTTCACATTCTCCATGAACTGATGTGCAAAAACTTCGCATAGGTTATACTTGACATTCTCCTTTACCATCTTATATGCCATCATTATAACACCAGCAGAAACTGAGTTAGGTCGGCTGCTATAATGAAGTTTGTATCCAAGAATTGTCACAACTAGTCTAACATCTTGTTGGAAGATGTCAACCACTCTCATTGCCTACTTATCCCATTTCGAGTGGGTTAGGGTTTCCACCTGCTTCTTGGTGTTCTTCTCTGCAACAACGATGACTCCAGGGTTATCCAGACCAGTAATGTCATGGATCAACTCACTGCAAATTTTCACAGGGAGCTCACTAATCGAAATGAATTGGTTGTGTACTCTACGCAACAAGATTTTGAACCATTCTTCTTCGTCAAACTCATGCAATTCTGTCATTTTCATTATGTTGAGATTCTCAAGATGAGTAAACTCATCCTTCCACTTTTCGTCCTTTGTAATCATATCCTTCATTTCCTTGAAGATCTCAAATCTCCTAAGGATTCATACTTGCATTGGATATAAGCCCTAATATCCTCTACGTGAAGAACTCCGTAGGCCGTTTGAGAAAACGCGCCTTCCGGATCATCCTCAGTGGATTTGCAAGGATGTCTCTTAAACTTGTATCTAGGTCTCTCAACAACATCAAATATCATCGGTGTATCCATATTCACAAGTTTGCGAGTGATCTAAATACCTTTTGATTGCTGATTCTGTGAATTTCCGCTTCGGCCAATCACTCAATGCTCTGGCTTTTTTGATCTTCTTTCTCAAATCTTTGTTCTTCAACTCTGCTCTTCGAATGATGATTAGATAAGTTCTTTTGTTTGTCCTTATACTTTGTTGTGTAAAGAAATGACACAGTTCCCCATAAATTCATCTCTGCAGATGATCCAGTCAACTAACAATCTGGCGACCACATGATATAGGATGTAAAGATATGCGATCACAGATACATGTTCAATAACATTTATACATACTGTCCCTAAGCTCACAAGAGCTTATTCTTCATAATCAGGGGCTGGATAGATTTCTGAGGTTTCTTTCCAATGCTCCCCCTAAGGCCATGCTTGGCCATCTAGGTTGATGTAGCAATGTTAGCATCTGGCGAAGACTCAGTAGTATCTACTGACTCTCCCTAAACCTTTTCCTCACTTGGTTCCTTTACCTTCCATACCTTATCACTGTTCATATCTCCTGCTTTCCTGAAATGACTGTTAAATTCATCCATGTAGTCTACAAGACTCACCAGTATCGCCAATATTCTTCTTTACAACAATAGGTGGAGGTCCACTTCTATTCTCAGTTCGATTGCATCTGAAAAACTTTGCTATGTGTCCTGGATTATTACATTTGTACCATGTAGGAGGTGATCTATTCTGATTAACCTGCAACTTACAATATTTCGCTATGTGTCCAAAGTTATTACATTTAAAACAAGTCACCTTAGCTTCTGTCTCATTTCTGATGTAATCTTGTTTGTATCTAGATTGATCAGGCTTCCTACATCCTGCCTTCTTGTGCCCATATGCATAACAATTGAAACAATAGCTAGAAAAGGGCTTATAAGGAGCTTTACCTCTACAATCCCTCTTCATATGTCCAATCTTGTTGCATCCAAAACATCTACCTCTGAAAGGTTCGATATGCTCTCTAGGTTCTTCACGAGTATGTCTTTGTTCATCAATCCTTACTTCAGATTTGTCTTCCTAAGTCTTTGAACTTTTAGCTTCATTGAAGCCAACTCCAGTCACGTCTCCTTTAGGTTTCTGTCTATCTCTCTGCTCATCAATCTTATCATTGCTCATATGAAGTTTTTCAATATGTTTCTTAGCCTCAACAAGTTCTCCCTTTATGATCTGATTGCATTTCTCTAATTCTAGATATTTATTCTTATAGTCATCAAGTTCAATCTGCATTTGTCCCATCTGAATATTAGCACCTTTGAAGGTTTCTTCATTTTTGTTTCTCTCATCTTTTACTTGTTGAATCTCTTTAGCCATTTGAAAAGAAGTAGTTTCATGATCAAGCTTCAAAGTATCTTTCTCTTGTTTAAGTTGTTTTATCCGATCTAAAGAATCACTGTCTGAATCCTCTTTTATCTTATCCATAAGATCTTGTCTTTGATTTCTAGAAAGTTCAAGCCGTTCTTTCAGTTTCTTGATGAAACCCTCTGCTATTCTTAATTTGAATTTCAAGTCACCATTTTCTGCTTTTGCTTTATCAAGGTCTTCAAGTGCTGTATCAAAGTTTTCTTCCAAACTATCTGTATTCATCATGATCTCCCTTAAGTTATTAGGCTTTCTCTCGAAGGGCCAAAAGCTCTGATACCAATTGTTAGGATTAAGTAATACTGAGAAGGGGGGTGAATCAGTATTACAACACTTTAAACTTAAACTTATCAAATTCCAACTTGACCAGATAATTGCTAAAATGAAAAGAACATAAACACAAATTACAGAACTCATAACACCATGAATTTGTTCTCGAGGAAACCCTGGCCAAGGGAAAACCCGATGGGGATGGTACCCACAAATACGCACTAAAAGTATTGTCCCTGTTAGGTGCTGAGTATTACATTAGTACATTTCCTTGTTAAAGGAATACAAAACCTTGCTAAGGGTATACACTGAGTTCACTGCTCATACAATAAAAAATATGTCTTTGTTACAATGTTTTATCAAAATGAATATAAACAAGCATCTGCTATGCTTAAGTAGTTCCAGTTGTAGCTCACATCACCATCCGTCTGATTCTAACATCACAATGCATCCATTCATTCGTTTGCACAACATCCATTCTTCGCTTCTCAAAAGCTCTCCATATATATACTTTATTACATACCCAGTCGGCTCCCAAATACATCACAAAATGGAACCAACACTTATACAAAAAGTAAGTACAAAGTCGACGATCATACGCTACCAAAATATAGGTAATACACAATCCAAATCCAACATAGCACGTTTGGATTCCACGTTACACTCCCTCAATCATCGTGACCATTCAACTGCTTTGTCTCACTGTATCACTGTCTTCGCATGACTTTAAACATCTGTATCTTTCATCTTGTTACCATATTTTCACTATGCAGTTCACAATAGTAGGGCTGTTATCAGCCCTAATATTTTTGGTGAAATAAGGTTATTTTGAGTTAAAAGGTTGACTATTTGAATGTTTAAATTTGCTATCACGTTTCTGGCTCATATCCGAAAGTTGCTGCCTATGTTATCCAAGAATGCAGATTTCTTTTATAAAGTACATATGTTGTTCAAATCTACAATTGAAATCAAAAGGACACTTTGTTTTTTCAAATAAAGAAAAGAACAACATTTAAAATAGCCACACAAGTAGTGGTTGCTTTCAAAATAGAAGAACTGAAAAGTGCGTTTCAATTATTAACAAAGGATCTTTTTCATTAAAAGATATTCAAAATGAAATACATTTTAAAACAGCAACCACACAGCCCATGGTTTTAGGATAATGCAAGCATGCATGCTAAAATCAGAAATGCAGGAAAATACAAGAGCTGTTTTTCATTTTCATAAATGAAAAGAAAATCAACGCAAAGGGATAAGGGTTAGGCCCCCATTGCCTGATATTGTTGCTGTAGTTCTGAACGCTGTTGTGTGCTGGTTGTCATTGTAGCTCTGGACTCGCATCCGAGATTCGCCTGCAACAAAGAAGATAAAAAGGGAGGGGTCAGTTTGGATGAACTGAGCAATGGAGAAAACTAACTCCTACTCTATTGTGCTGATCTCTATTTACTAATGAAATGCAAGACAGCAATACAGAAAACATATTCAGAATCAGCAAGAAAGGAGAAGGTGTTTCATTAATTGTTTGCTTCATGTACAGGTGCAGGTATGAAGACCAGATAGGCTGTTGAAGGGACGCACATATATTACAAGTGTGAAACCTTCCAGTTGAAGTAATGGAGAGGCGAAGACTTGAAGACTAATTAAGGAGGTTGTAGAGGGGGCATACATACGTTATAAGTATGGGACCTTCCGACTGAATTAATGATGCTGCAGAAGACTGGCTGTTGAAGGGACATGACATTCTGTTATGAAACCTTTCGGCCCCTAAATTAATTATTCAGTGCTACAGGAGGTTTTCAGTTCATTTCAGAATTGTCAGAGTTGCTACAGGTGATTAAATTGCTACAAGATTGCTGAAAGAGGTATTTTTCCTACTCTGCTACAAAATATTGTTTTGCAAAACATTGGTTGTCATATACATATCAGATTTGCATTCGAAGATGTATGGCATGCCAAAATTAAGCATATGAAGCAGCAAAGCAAGCTGTCATTTAGAAGAGACAGTAGGACAACAAATATTCAAAAGATGAACAAACATCAAAATAAAAAGGGGCAGCATTATCAGAGGGTGCCAAGCAAGTTTCAACGATGTTTGTATAGTGCAAGCATATCTCAACACAATAGTGATATAATTCCAAAAAATACAGATGCTTCAAAGGATTGTGATAGGTACACCAGTACATGGGGCAATTATCATACCAGCAAGAGAGATCTGTTTTCGGATAGCATTTCAAGAGGTTGTTATCATGCTACAATGTAACAGAAAAGACAATCATGCAGACCAGAATCAAAAGAAGTAATGCATAATTGAAACAGCCATGATTTCATACAACAAGCTTACTTTCCCACGAGTAAGACTAAATGGACATTCAGAATTCAATGAGGTGTGCTACAAAAGAAAGAATCTCAAAATCATAAAAGATTGCAGAGGTTACACAAATGAGGAGGTTCTATGTTTTCAAGAGATAGACAATTTATTGTCTTCTACACAATGAAGTTGCGCCTGTTGAATCAATTATAGGAGTTCAAATTTTTAGAGCTGGAAATCAGTGGAGCACCAACAGAGAACAGAGGCCAATATATAGTTATAAGAACATTCAAACAAGCCATATACTAGAGTATATTTATCAGCTTGTTACTGATGGAGTCCGGGTGGTCATCATTATTTAAAGAAGGGTGGTACAACTTTTCAAAGCTTAGAGCCAAATCTGGTTATTTAAGTTGTTAAGTAAAGGATGTGGAAAGTTCAGATTTTGTAAAAAAGAAAGGATAAATTTGTTGTTTGGATCAGCCATAACAGTATTTAAAGGAAAAAATGATAAGGTTAAACCATACGCAAGTGCACAGTTCTTCTTCATATGTGAAAGGATGCATCAAATACCAGCGAATGAAGTTGCATTTTTGGCATAAGATAACAGCAGCATTTAACCTTTTTCTTCCATTTAATGCTAGCAAATGAAGTTTTCAGAATTCAAAGAGAAAAGGAAAATAATAACAGCAAGTATGGAAGTATCCATTTTTCTTCAAGAGCTTGTCTTCAAATGGAGTTAAACAAACAAATACATAACCTAGAAAGAAATCCTCAAAGTGCCCAGATTTGTAAAGAGAAGTCATAGCAATTGCATTAACAGGAAAGAATGAGGTGAAAGTAGTAAAAAGGAAAGTGAAGCAACAGTTTATTTTTATACCCATTTCTTGAATGTTAACAAAAGATATGTTCTGGAAGAAATACCTTTGAAAGTATGACAATCACGAGTTGTAAAGAGGAGTAGCCTTGCATTTTTGTTTCTACCATGAAATGCAGGAAGTATGAAAGGAGCTGTGTCCAAACCTTGCTCAAAGAAGCGGCTGGAGAATACAATCTAGCAGAACAACATGACGCCATAGATAGCACAGAGAGTAGTATTCATCAGAAGCTGCATAAAGAATCAAGTTCGGTCATGGCGGCATACCGCAGGCCTAACCAAAAAAATCAAAACCCTTCATGGCGGCTCTCTTCAAGAGGAGACACGAAGATTAGAAGAAGGCTTCAGCAGCCATGGCGGCATAAAATAACAACAATAGTTTTAGTGTTTTCTTCTTTAAAACCCCAAAGTGAAATGGCATCTATAAACAACAGGTCGCTAAACATTTCCAGCCAGCAAAGGAGACTTTCATTCTATGGTGACAACATTCTAAACTCCAACAAACCACCAGCAAAGCCTCGTCAAAAAATCTTGGCGGCAGCAGAGCAGTATATTTTCTTTGAAACCCTATCAAACCCTTGGCGGTAGCAGAGCAACAAACTTACAAAAACCAAATGAAGCAAATGACTTGTTTTTAGGGTTTTCAACCCTATGTAACCCACTTTCCCTCTTTTCTTTTTTGTTTTTCACGTGGGCTGTCACCATAGTTTGTTTGGGTTTAATCTCCCTTAGCATTTTAGGTATCGATCCCTTGCATGGGTCAGAGTGGGGTGTCAAACTTATAAAAATAAAATAAATGAAACAAGTTTTATTAATATTGAACTTCTAAATTAACGAATACAATTTCTTTTATTCATTAATTTACAAGTTCAACACTAATACAAATTCTGTTCTTTTAGTTTTAATAAGTTTGTTTAGAATATTTTTACTATTTATTTAAATGGCAACAAAATTAGAGTTTTAAAGATAGGTAGTTTAAAAAGTATCGTTTATTAGATACTTATTAAATTATATATCTTAGAATTTTAATCTTATTACCATTTAAGTAAATAATAAGTTTTATTCTTCTTTGGTTGGTTCAACTAGTAAAGATACATTTACTTATTGATAATAATTTGATATAACATATTTAATTTTAGAGTGGATAAGTATATTAGTCACTTCAAAATTAAATATCTCATATTAAACTATTATTAATAAATAGATATATCTTTTGGCGACTAATTTATTTATTAATTAAGTATTAGTGAATGTATCATGATATATTTAGTGTTTTAAAATGAATATTTATCTTATTCATTTTAAGAGATTAAATATATTAAAATATAATCAAATAATAATTAAATAATAAATAAATAGTCTAGAGAGGAGTTTTATTGCACATCATTTATTGTTGATAATAATATTTGCCACAGTTATAAGGCAATGTTATTAATTATTCTAAAGTGCAATAGGAAGTTTTGTCTAGGAGTCAGGCCTTAGGTAGAGTTGCACTTTTTGGGAGTTACCGTCAGTTGACCACTTGCCTCACATTTGTCAAGGGGGAGTTACTTCTGTTCATTATCAGTTTTTGGGGCAGTTGAGGACCTGTTTACAACATTTTGGGGCCTTGTTGGAGTTACTTGGGAGTTGTTTTTCAGTTGGCATCAGTTGGGGAGCCTTTTTGGGGCAGTTCAGTTACAGTTTCTTTGAGTTATATCCCTATTTCAGTGGGATTTCTCTTCACATCCGACCCCCACTCATTATGCATGTTTGTGAGAGTTTTGAGCAGTTGGAGGATCAGTTTGAGTTGGTTTTCAGTGGCACTTGGCTTGGAGGAGTTCTTACAGCAGTTGCACTTTAGTTTCCATCAGTTTCATGCCTCTTTTTGTGGGTTTTTTCCATGCATCTGACCCTTCTGTTTCTTGGGGCTATATCTTGTACTTTTACCTCATTATTCTGGATCTTCTTTTTGACCTCTTTTGCACATTGCAAAAAGTAGGCATCATTGTAAGGGGGCAGTTTGTAGCAGATCCTTGGAGTTTTATATAGAATTCTGATACCTTTTCCAGCTATCTTTTGTGTAATAGTAGATTGTTTATGATTGTGTTACCACTGATTTTAAGTGATTAAACTGTGAAAACGTTAGCGTTTTCCTCTTTATTGCTAATTAAGGAGCCTTTCATTGAATCATTATTATAGATTTTATCAAGTTGATAATTGTGTTTCACATATCTGTTTATCTCAAGGTTTTGCTGCAACATCAAATTTCGGTGGATCACCTCAGTAGTGTAGTTTTGTCTTTTAAGCATATCCTTCTCCCTTTTTCCTCTTCAAGAAGTAGTGTAGGTGATCACAAGGATGTAGCCAGCCTATGATCCAGAGATTCGTTCCCATTCATGACAGCGGGAACGTTTCCATGTTTCAACAGGATTGCGAGGTTCCACACTTTGCATCACAGGTGCAATCCTGATTGACAACACATCTCTGAGCTTCAAAACTCATGCGACCTTAACTGAAGGTCTAACACACCCCAAAATAGCTTCCTCTAAGCTCGCATGTCTTCATTCATCATATATAGTGTTTGCTGCCCAAAACTATACTCCTGTACCCTGTAAATCGCTTTTTGTACTTAGTCATTTTTACAAGCCTTAACTCCAAAACTATGTTTCACTCCAAGCGATCATTCATAACTGATGTGTTTCCATAAATGACAACCCTAATATGTTCCTGAACGCTCCTGAATGAGCCACTTGCTAATAGGGGGAACATGTTTTCAAGACGACAATTTTTTCTTCCCATTTTGGGGGGACAACAAATGGGACGTCTATATAAAATATAGGGAAAATTTAAAATATATAGGGAAGTTTTAAATATTCATATGAAAACATGGATAAAACGTGCATATACATTATATTCACATGAAATCATGGATAAAGAATGTATATGTACATTATAGAACCTTAACATATAACATTTGTGTTCAATTGATGCCCTTGTTTGGCCACCAATATTGATGGTATTGAATTGTCTATACTTGCCGTTCTCATTGATGTTCATTTCCAGCCCAAGCATGTGAGTTTGAAGGAGTACGAGTGGTTTCTATCCTATAAAGTATGACCTAGTACAAGTTATACATCTTGTAGACCTGGTGTGATCTCCTGGGTATGATTCCTTACATTTCTTGGCTCCTTTGTTGCTGTTTGGTGGTGCTGGTGGTGTATTGTGCTGCTAGGTAATGGTGGGAGGTGTTCTTTGATGTTTTGAGAAGGTGTTTAATGAATTTTGTAACCATTTTGACCTACAAATAGATGAATATCAGACCTGCAATAAAGTTTGAGCTTTGCACAATGGTTTCTAAACTTTGACATTGATCATTCCAGCACTTGTTTGCAAATAGTTCATCGTTTCTTTTTGATTGGAAGATATTTTGATAGAATTCTATTACTATTATGACCTACAACCACTTCTTTATGCATTACTAGGTTCTGGGTGTTTGTGAAATTGATTACCAAGTTGTCGTTCATATTTTTGAGTGTTATTTGCTATGATTCAGACCTGTTTACCTTTCATATCGATGAAGAATCCAATGGTAGAACCAACATATGTACTATAATGTGTATGAAATTTATCAAACACTTATGCACTATTGCGAAGGTGTGGGGGCCTACAATATATTTTTTTTAGAGCATTCGAGTCTTTTTTTTAAACGTGCTGGGAAAAGGGGGAGGGCTGGCTGTCCCTGGTATAGTTAGGGGATTCTACAGACGTCGCCAATCGTCTCGAGGATGGGGAGACGCCCCCTCTGAGAATCGTTGTCATCCTCGAGCTTCTAGGACTTTTCCTACAATTTTTCTGATTTTGGGGATGGCTAGGGGACGTCCTTGACTAGTCCCCTTGTCCTTAGGACGTCTAAGAAATGAGGATGCATCAAAAAGGGCTAGGGACATGTTTCTAGGTTTCCTTGCAAATAAACACTTCAGGAAATTCACCACATGCACAACATGAAAATAGACTGAAAAAACCTCTTCAAAGTGTGGCCAAACTTCACCAAACCTCACCAAGAATAGAAAATAGCACCCAAAAATTTCTATTCTGATATAAAAGTTGGTCTCTAGTTTGACAAGGGCAATGAACATGGATGTCAACTTACTCCACATGTGAATGTTTCTTCACCCAAATTAAGCACGAAGACCTAAGTTGTCGATTCGGGTTTGGGGACGGATTTGGGCTCGCGAATCCGGTTCGTGGATTCGTGAAAAATTTTTTTGCCGTTTGGGTTCGTAGGGATTCATGAGTGTATATATATATATATATTATATATGCATTATATATAAAAATAATAAGAGAAATATACATAATTCTAAAACAGTATACATTCTAAAACATATATATCATTTCATAGTATGAATCTGTATATAGTATACTTGATCATTGATCTATCTTCACGATTCTAAAGAAAATCAGCACATTGAATTACTGAATTACAAAATGCAAATTCAAAATATAGGTCATAACTTCATTAAAATTTGAAATATGTTCAATGTTCATCAATCATGAAAGTGTTCATCAATCATCAAATGGATTACCAAAAAAATCCGTATCAATGGGTCTCCAACAGCTGCAAGTGGCTGATCAATATCATCACTAGAACCAAAAATGGTTCCACTAGCACTAGAGGGTATTGTGTGTGTCTCATCATCATCATCACCATCCAAATTAGCCAAAGTGGATCTAGCAAGATCCCGAATGGTCATATCCAAGTCAGCATTCTCAGGTGCTACATCCCAAAGCTTCTCTGGCCCCTTCTTATATTTTGGATCCTTCCGTGCCATGAGGCGCAAGTTGTTGTGAACATACACCAAGTCTTCTGCTTTTTTTGCAGCCAGCCGGTTACGCTTGACTGAGTGGATAAAGGAGTAAGTACTCCAATTCCGCTTAGCGGCAGAAGAGCTCGCAACCAGAGAGAAAACCAACAAAATTAAAAAAATACAAGATAAATTCAAGAATGTTAAGTGTTAAATGTACAATGCAAGTGGCAAAAAAAAAGGAAAAAAACTTTAAAACTTACTTGTGATAGAATCTTTATTGCAAGAGGTTGGAGGTACCTATAATCTTGCCCATGAAGGTACCACCATTTAATAGCATCCATTTTGCTTTGGTCATTGACAGCAATAGAGTCAAAATCC
>MU226986.1:1929911-1960264 GCA_018584345.1 Thuja plicata | reverse complement strand
ATGCATTCAAACATTTAGATTTTTAAATTTAAAAAAAAAAAAAAAAAAAAACCAACAACGCATTCAAACATTTAGATTTTTAAATTTTTATTTTTATTTTTTAAAAACCAACAATGCATTCAAAGAATCAAGATTCAGACTTCAAACTTCCAACAACAAGTTACAAAAATAAAAATACTTAAACAAGAATGAAGAATGAGAATCTAAATTTAAAACAATGAATTCAAGTTTTCAACATTTTCATTTAGTTTTAGAAAAAAATTTAAAAAATGAAAATCTGAAAATAAAACAAAGAAAATTCATTGTAAAATGTTAAAAACCCTACCTTGTGCTTGATGAATCTTTATCTTCTTGCTCCTCTTGCTCCTCTTGATCTTGCAATCAGTTGCAAAATCACTCTCCAATCACTCTTTCAACTCTTTTTCACTCCTTCCTCTCAGCTGTTGCAAAAATGAAAATTATGAATAAGAATGCCAAATGAAGTATATGGGCCTTATGAAGGCTTAGAAGGCCCTATATGGGACCTAAATCATTTTAGGGTTCCATAGGAACCAATTAGAAAAAAAAATGTATTAAAAAACTTTAAAAAAAAGTCACTTTTTTGTCTCTGCCGCCGGCCGTACCCCGTCAAGTACTGAAGTACCCACCGGGTGCGGCTGCGGTACGGCAGTGCTTGGGTGGCGGTGGCGGTACTCTGGTACACGGAGTACCCGTCCCAGGGATGTCCCAGTACCCGGTACTCTAGGGTTTTGGGCCGGGTATGCGTCCCCGGGTTACACTGGAATGATCTGAAATGAGTGATGGAGTCTTCCTTCTAATATGATGTGTTTGGAATGTGAGTCCCTTGGTAAGAGATATGTCCCATGTCCCTTAATACTTAACTTTCTTTATACAACTATTAATCACATTCCTTGGGATATCATTAAGACTTGTACTCGTCTTATAATGGTAATAATTATTGATTCCTTATTAACTTAATAGTTATGGTAACCGCTGGTGCATTTATAGCTGTCATGCCTGTCCATGATGTTAACATGCTGGTGTATTGTAAATGATATCATAATTAATGTGTTGACCATTCTTGTCTCTCTTAGATTCTTTTCGGATGTAATTGCTGTCTATCATATACAATTCCTTTGCTTATCAAGGGTTGTGTGATTTGTCAAATGCTGTCATTGATGAGTTTTCTTAGTCTTACTTAACCGATGCTTTTAAACATAACTGGTGTTGATTATTGTAATCGGTCCTTGTCCATATGTAAACGGTGGCTATAATGCGATTTAGTTTTCTTAATCAGTGCCCAGTCATCATCATGTCATTGATAACATAATCATATCTTTTAGTTTATATCATGTATGTTGATCAGAGGTCTCGACACCAAAGTTACTCATCAGATGGATTAATATCGGATTGATCTACTTCATAACATTGCTGATAGTCGTTGTATGCCATACATTAGTGTTTATCGATTATGGATGTTGGTCAATCATTTATTCCGCATTCCATTCCAAAGTAGTATTTGCATATATTCTGTCTAGTCACTGTTTATTATTTCCATCGCAGACTTCCTTTATGGTAGTCAAAGCTTCAGTATACTTTATAAATTATGAACCACGCTGATAACAGGCAGTTTGTGAACCTACCCTTGTTGACACCTCTATAGGAGACCAAATGCAATAAGAGTTTAATGAGTAATATCGTATCTGGTGACTCATCATAGATGTCTTGAGAATATTTGATGATGGTCGATTGGCTATGAAGTATCAATGGTAATGATTGGTTCCCTTATTATTTTCTGCAAACACTAACATTCATCTTCAGAAGATATTCTCATGATTCAAGATATCTATGCTTTTCCTTGAGACTTCAACCGCCCATCGTTGCCGTGAACTCTTGATATTTTGCATTTTTGTCTCTTTAGAGACCACAAAATTGAAGAAATATTAGTGGTGTAATGTCAAGGTTGGGGACATTACATAATTCTGCATAAACTCCTATTAATAGATCTGCTATAAATCTGCCTTTTATAATTTACTGATAAATTTGCTCACAATCTGCTCATAACTTCTTCATGAATCTAGTCACAAATTCTCCATAAATATGCTCATAATCTACTTGAGTGTGTCTCATAAATTTACTCCAATATGCTTCAAATGTCCCTTAGATCTACGCCAATATGCTTCAAAACAAATCCGAAATACTCTTCATATTTCTTGCTGTTCTAACTCCCATGCCATCATTGTTTTATACCTCTTCACACCTCTTTCAAAGAGGGACGACTTCACCAAAGGTCATGTCTTTTGTTGATACTCAATGTTTGATTGCTGCCTTTTGAAACTCATTCTCAATCACTCCCTTTTTAGCTTGTTTGATACACATTTATTTATGCCTTTTACTTGGGTACCAAAGTATAGTCGGCCAGCATAGATGTTGCAAAGAGGGCCGGCCAAAATAAATTAAATGTAGTTTCTAGATTAAGCGTGGTTGCCAAAATAAGGAAGGTCGTCCAGGTGAAATGATTATAATTTTCTTTTAATCCAGCACTGTCTCAATGGGGTTGACCCCTTAAGATAATAATTATTTAATTTAATTTAAGTGCTGCCTTGATGGGGGCCAGCCTCATAAGGTGATAATTATTTAATTCCACATTGATAATTATTTATCAAGGCATAATTTTTGACAGCAGCAATATGATGTTATTGATTTGCCCTTTCCAACTTTGATATCAATGACAATTTGAATAAAATTCCAGGACAAGCTAATGAGGAGAGTTGTTTGACACTAAATGAGGCCATAGGCCAATGGGATCTTAGAATAGTTGAAATTGAGTACTGAAGAAGGCCTAACCAGTGAATAGATTGTGACAATTCTCCATTGAAGGTATTCAAAGGTGGAAAACTTAGCTCAGAAATGGCATTACGTCCAACAAATTCCAAGACCTGAGTTTAGTGGGGCACTGTATAAGTAGGAACAACAAAGGCACAGTAAATTAAATTATGAATGTAAGATATGAAATTTAATTTCCAAGAAAGGTGAATAAATAAAGAGCAAGACAATAACCTAAGAGAAAAGTGCAGTGCCTAGATTGTCATGATCCTATTTTGATTGTCATTTCAAATTTTATACTTTTGAAAATGGACTTTCTTAACTGTAATAAAGACCTCTTTTATTTTACATTCAAACATGCAATACATAGGAAAAAATAAATAAGATAAATAGACATAATTGATGAGATTTATGACCTATGTGGACCTGCAGTAAAAGAATGATCAAAGAACATGAAAAAGAAAGCAAAGAGACACTTTCTTGGAGGGCTTGTTGGTGTAGAGGCCTCCTTTGATTGTAACAACCACATTTCAAGGTTTAATGGTTTACACTGTATATGTGGACCATATAGGGATGGTGAAGGCCTAACATACTAGGTAAGTGCACACACCTGAAACTATGAGTGATTGATGGTGGTCCTCTATTCTAGCTTTTGGTATGTGTTGCTAACAATATTTCTTCGGTGAAGATATTTTGTTCTTAGGTAAAATAGTGAGTCATTGTTAAGACCTCCTGTAAAGCATGTGAAAAATGCATCTCTTTTGTCATTTTCATAAATAGCATATTATACACACACCAATATCTAGGTCCAAATTCCAAAATGGCTAACTATTATTATATACCAAACGTTTTGAAAAGGAGGGATTTAAGACATGCTAGGGCATCGACTCGAGTACAGTGATGTGTTTTCTCTAGCTGAACCCACTCCAAACCTACTATTCATCAATGAATGGAAGATGCAATGTGTCAGCATGCCCGTAACGAAAAGCATCTATGATCCATTTTATATGTATACACTATAAAGTCACAATTTTGGGAGGATATGGTTTGTAATCACATCATGTCTTTATTCCAATTTGTACACACTGATTTGGCATGTGCATATAATTAATTATTTTAATCATTGAATTGCACATAACCCTAGGAGTTGATTCATTATTTATGTACAAACCTTATAAAGATTGAATCTAGCAATAGGTGTGAATCATGATAATTGACATTTTGGATGAAAATGGTTATATATCAGATTTGAACGGAAGGTTTTCTTCTTCTTATTATCAATGATCAGTACCCCTAACTCATGAGAGCAAAAATAAAAATTCTTTTACATGCAGTCCTTATTAGTCACTGTAACTTTAATTACTTTTGTGTCTCACCTACTTACGTTGGTCTTTTGTGGACATTGATAAAATCTCTCTCTCTCTCTCTCTCACATTTGTATTGACAAAGCTTAGTTCTTTGCAGGGTGAATTAGTCAAGGTTTTCGCAAATGACCAAAACAAAATAACTTGTGGTAAGCTTGGTTAGGTTTTGTTGTTTTGATTAAGATATGATGAGATCATGAATTGACATGAACAGGGATAAAGTGTTATGTTTTCCTATCACACACTACCAATGGCTGCCATTTTGAGCAGACGTGGTTTGTTGATTCTTTAGATGGATAATGTTTAATGAGATAAGTTTACTATGTCGGAGATAGTGTTGAAAGGTATACACATTAAAATCATTGTTTCCACATGAAAGTGTGTTGAATTTTCCGAGATTAACTTTGTGACTATTTGCTTTTCATATATTTCAGTCACGTAACTTTCCATATGTATATATATATACTTATAATATTGCACCTTAATCTTGGCTAATGTAACTTGCTGAAATTAGGCCATGTAAATGAGAAACGTATGTATTATCCTGAAAAACTGAATGGCATGAAAGAATTAGTAATATCTGTCAACATTTCTGGGCTAGGCTTCCATCCATAAAACTTTTTAAATCAGTTGTATGATTGTAAACAAATGCATATTGAGCAGTTCTTCTATTTTGGTGTTCGGACTCTCTGTCTGATCAAGGCATTAACATGTTCCATGTGAGAAATCCTAAAATAACTTCCACATCAAGGTATATGATATATTAACACTCTTTACTAATATGGATATTTTCTTAGAATTTTTAATTCTAAATTTCTTTGTTCAATTTAAATGGTGATTCCAGATTAGAAATTATTCTATTACTAGGCTATACCATATATGTAATGCATAATAATGCATGTTCATTTCTCCGTTTGATAAAGTATTGTAATTTACTAAATAGATAATTTCCTTTACGTAAATAAAACTCTATGCTGAATACACTCAATAATAAATATGCATCAATGAATCTAGATTTATTAGTTAGCACTGGAACAGGAAATACTAAATTGAATGCAAAAATTAAATGAATTGAATTGCAGTACTTAGCTCGATAATTAATGATGGAAATATGCTGCTGTGCAAGATATCAGAAATCTGTTTTGCCAGTTGGATGAATTTTAAGTCTTGATCTGATGACTGTCCAAAAATCTGAAAAAATAACTCTTCCACTGAGTGGGTCAGATCTGCAACAGTGGACTGGATCTCCATGAGTGAAGATCTGTTTTGGCATGCAGAGGTATTCTCATACCTGTGGATCTTTCCTCACATAGTGCGAGCTTTTGAAACATGTTCACCTTGTTTTCCTATTGTCCAAGTGCTTGTAAGGACTGGCAGTGTTTAGAAAGCACCTTGGGGAATCTGCTGAGTTGCAAATGGCATCTTCTTCTTAAGTTAGATCACTAGATGGATTGACTTTACAACTTTAAGAAAATTTTTGAAGACGACAAGAAAACATCAAATGGATCTAGGGTGATGTGTGCTAATGTAGTTCTCTGATTAGTGCTCCGGATTCTTTTAACTCCCCTTGCAAATCAAACCCTAGATCTGCTTCTTGTTAAATTGTAGATGATCTCAAATGAGTGAATGATTGCCTTTAAATACAAAAGCATGACATACAAATTAACACGTTACATTAAATTGGCTCAAATGACTAGTAGAATAAGTTGATTTGGACCCAAATGCCATGTTCCCTTCTTGAGCATAAGTTTACTGATGACCTATAGCCTATTTTTGCAATTTTTTCCATAGGCAAATGGGGTAGTGGTAAAAGGGAAATTAAATAAAAAAATCAGTAAGCTGTTTTAAAGTAACTTTTAGTTATAAATTAAAAGACGACTTATGTTGAATAATTTAAAGAGTCATTGTAAGTGATTAAGTATAGTGTCACTAGACCCTAGATATAAAAAGGTGAGTGAAAATGACACTTTATTATACTTTTATAACTTTGAGGGAATTGTTGTCAAAAATAAAATAATATTATTTCATTTCCTCACAAAAGTTATGAAAGGGAGGAATTTTTTCTAGAAAGGTCTTCCTGTTCATTTAAAAAATTTTCATTTGTCAAGAATGAACATGAGCTCTTTTTCTCTCGAGGACAAACCTACTAACCATGGATGAAAAAATCGCCGATTAATCGGCGATAAGTTAACTTATCACGATAAGTTTTGCCTGGTGAGTAATTACCACATTTATTCACCAGAACTTATTGCCAATAAGTTAATAAAAAATCGGCATTTTTTTGCAACTTATCGCTGATTTATTGGTGACAAGTGCTTTATTTATCGGCCGTGGCTGTATATTGCATTTTGGCGTCAAAACAAAAGCTCATTTTGCATTTCCTGAGTTGTATTTTGCTGTCAAAGCCCCAAAAAAACCTTCCAAGGTATTGCAAGCAGATTTGCAAGGATTCATATTGATTTGGAGTGGATTTGAAGCAAAATAGGATTCTCAAGTAAGTTTTCAGATTTCTTTTTCTATTTTTTTAAAAATCATTTTATCTTCTCTTTGTTGCATCTAGGTTTATAGAAACTCTATAATGGCATTTTCTAAGTACTATAAATTGTTTTAGAGTGTAATGAACAAGATTTAACAATTTTTTTTTTCAGATTTTTTCATTGTTTTCTCAAGAATCTCATCTTTTCCTAAAAATTTCAAACCCTAACACTTTTTGCTTGTTTTTCTCCAAGTTTCAACTATGTTTAAAGTTATTTAAAGTTCTAACCTTTCAATGCATTTCCACACATGGATTGTTGGAAATATTGTTGCCTTTGATGTCAAAGGGGAATTAATATGAAGATGATTTATTATTGATGTCAAAGGGGAATTAATGTAAAGACAATTTATTATTGATGTCAAAGGAGGTTTACTCAGAAAATATAATCGTTTTTCGAAGATAAACACTTGATTTTAAGGGCCGGCCAACCTAAGTATTAATAATAAAATAAATTTATTTATGTGCAAAAGCTGGCCTACCTCCTTGTGCTCCATAACTCCTAGTCGTTTTTAAATGAGTGAATGAATGTGTTCAAATACAACATGACACAAAATTACAATGTTTGGTGGAACAATTTGGCTTGGGTATTCAAGATTAGAGGTCAGATTTGCTAGTGTGGATGTCACCTGGGTCCAGTTTGCATTGCAGATTTGTTAGAGGGTGATGAGAAATGGGTCTAGAGATTGAGATGAAATCTTTTTTACTATGTTGCCGATTCGTGTATGAGTATGAGTAAGGGGTACAAGTATATGAACACGACAATTTTTTAAACTTGGGTATGGTTACATCTGTACACACACATGTTCAAACATTAAAGTTATAAATATAAAATGAAGAGTGATACTCATAATCCATAATTGCCAATAAAATTCTAAATAAAATACATCATATATCATATTCATAATTTGCAAAAATGATAATATTCAAGTCTCAAAATGTCATTACACAATGAAAATGCAAATTACAAGCCATATTTAATATCCAATGCCATATTCATCTTCATCAGAGGCATCAAGGTCAACACTTGGTTCAACTTCATTTGAACCACATTCCTTTAGATTGCCACTTGCACTAGCTACCTCTGTGCCATGTGCAAGAGCTGCCTCATGATCATCTATAGAGACTTGGGTAAGCTATGCAACTGTGGTATCTAAAGTAGCACACTCATGGTTTAGATCCCAATTCCTTGTCACACCCTCATTGTATTCAGGTTGCATATGTTATAATAAACGAAAATCGGAGTGTATGTAAACCAAACTCTCCTTTTTTTGCACCCAACCGATTGTGCTTGATTGAGTGGATGAATGAGTATGTGGTCTAGTTCCCTTCAGCTAAAGAAGAACTTGCAACCTGTTGAGTTTCCATACAACATTTAGTATTTAATTTTATAATTCAAGAATCAAAGCTTAAAAAGTCAAAACATAAATTATAAAATAAAATATTTTAATATGATAACATCAAATGAAAAATGATAAAATGAAAAATAAAAAGACATACTTGGGAGAGAATTTTAATTGCAAGAGGATACAAGAAAATAGACCCTTGACCAAGTACATAGCACCACTCATCAACACTCATCCTATATTTTGCATGAAGAGCAGAAACATAACGATTTTTTGAATATACAAATTGGCCAAACTCGTTCAAAACAATCTTTCGAGTTTCATCATCCGAATATATCTTTCTAAATGCAACCTTGTGGCTAGTAGCAACCTCCACATCTCTATATGGTGTCACCCTCCTTGGCATTGCAAGTATCTCTTTGCTATAATACCTTGGTGATAAAGCAAATGTTAAGAGATGTAAGGGGGTGGTCATCTTGTTCCAATGGTCAATAATTTGTTGCAAAATTTTGAAAAATGTTTTCGTTGGGTCATGTTCCTTGACCTTTATTATTGCTCTTATTTTCTCCACCATGGTGTCTGCGCTGTCATAAATCTCACCCAAACATGGGCAATCAGTATCAACATACCTAATCATGCTCACGATGGGCTTGGTGAAACTCAAAACATGTTATGCACAATCCCACCACTCATCGTCAAGGTCCATGCTCTTACTTTCTGAGTTTTTTTGTGTTTGACTGCTTGCATACACTCCACAAGGTGTTGATGACCATAGCACTAAAGGCCTCAGACCTTCACAAGTGTCTTTAGACGATTGTGTGAGGTGCAAATCATGTTTCGACAACCTAATATGGCATTAAAAAATACATGTCATATATCAACTATAAAAAATTTAAAAATAAAATTTAAATTACCTTCAACAACTCCAACTTGGAGGTCTTGAATATGGCTTGTGACATGTGATGATCAGTCACAAACATTTGAATGTCCTCAGCCTATGTGTAAATGTGTTTGAGCCATTCATTTTGTGTGTTAACCTTTTGCATGATTAAATTGGGTGGACCGCACATGGTGTCCGAAAATGTGATTATATGTAGCCTCCACTAAAGACCTAGCTGCCCTACAATTTTTAGTATTGTTCGTTATGACTTGGACCACATTTGGAGGCCCCATCATCGCAATGGATTCTATGAGGATATTCGCATTGAAACTTGCATCTTTCACTTTCCCCTCACAATCGGCTACCTTCAAGAACATCGCCCCTATAGGGGACATTGCTATAACATTGATCAATAGCCTATTTTCGCAATCTTTCCATCCTTTAGAAATGATGGATACGCCTGCTTCCAACCATGTATCTTTGATCACTCACAATGACATTTTTGTTGAAGATTTCTCCTTTTCCAGCAAGGTGGTTCACACCTTTTAATACCCAAGACCATAGTTGAACTACTTGCCAAAACCAAAAACTCACCAAGGCCTAAAAAAATAACTCGGGAAAAGCTCGACCAGTTCTCAGCAAAAACTTGGCAAAAAACTCAAGAACTAAAAAAATTGCTTAAATTTAATTAGAAATGCATTTTTTTCGAAAAATTCAATGAGACCATCTTTCCCCATCTGAACACTTGCTTGAACCTTAACCTTGAATCAGACATGTGGAGAAAGATCTTTTCTAACCTCTGGTCCTCCTTGGTTGATCCCAAAATTAAGTGTTTTTTGTGGCGTCTTCTCTTACACAGATTGCCATTTAGACTGCCTAATAGAGATCCTAGTACTTGTTCCTTTTGCTCTCTCCCTGAATCAGCAAGTCATGTGTTCTTTAGCTGTCCGTTTGCTATTGAAATCTGGAAACTCTTTGGTTTACCTCAGTTATATGTCGTCTCTGTTCTGGATATTATCTTAGGTCATATTAATGGTTTGAAGCAGCCTTTTAATAGTTTTTTTGCACTTATCTCTGCTTTAATTATGTGGAACATTTGGAAAAAGAGAAATGATATTGTATTTGGTGGCTATAACAAAGCCTTACTGAGTCTCTCAAGATACTCATATTTCATGATAGTGCTGTGCAGGTAACAGTAGTGATTAAAATCAAGAGAAAGAAGTTGGAGGACCTGTTCAAGAACGGGATGGTCAGACTTGGAGCATGGGAAGTATCACATGGATACACCTGGACAAAGGAATCTGAGGAGCTGGCACCATTCAGAGCTGCCCTACACAACTTCATGGCAGAGGTGCAAGGGCTAAATAAGGAGGACAGACCAGTCATTAATGCTGCCCCCATTTCTGTAGTTCCAGGCCCGGGCATCCCAGTTGCAGTTCCCCTGGCACACCCATATGAGTAGCATATAAGGAAGGATGAGGTGCTTAAGTGGATGGAAGGAACACATGGATGGGTAACTTGGGTAACCTACAGAGAGGAAGAATTTGCTTGAATGTGCCAGTTAGACAAAACTATGACATAATTTTGTTTACCACTTTTTGTATATGCCACTTTCGTAGACTGTGATAGATCTAGATACTTTTCTATTCCAGATATAGCAGTCAGGTGTAGCTGGAGATATATGTTAACCTATATATGTTTGGCTCTTATTTTGGTAATTAGTACAAGCTAGACACCTGAATGTAACTGTTTTTATGAAATCACTACAATCATATATCTTTAATAGAAAAAAAAAATCAATGAGAAGATGCATCCAATGAGTCAATAAATGAGAACACAAAAGAAACAAGCTGAGTCTAGATATATTTAAACACAAAGTATGTATAAAATCGCATCCTCATGAGGAATGCTAATGGCTGGAAGCAAAATAGTAAATAGTTTTTGTAAAACTAAAAATAAATTACAATTACATCTTCCTCTTCCTAGCTCTAGTAAAAACTAAGGGAGAGGTAGAACTAGAGGGTCTAGTCCTAGAAGTCTGCACTAGGCATGACTGTGCCTCCTCGCTCAGTATGTTTGACTCAATCTATGGCTCTGCCTCTAGCTTCTCTTGGCACTGGCAATGAATCCTCATCTTCCTCATCCTCCTCGATGTCATCCAGTGTGAAACCAAATCCACCCCCCTCCTCCTCCATAGCCTGCCTCTCCAAATCATTGACATTATCCTCTATAAACCATGGAGGTTGCTCTTGTGATGGCCAATCACTGTAAGGATCTATATCATCCAAATCAATTGGACCAACTACTGCTTCCTGTACCTTCCTTATGCGCAACTGAAGATTATATTGCACAAAGACAAGGTCATTGAGGCATTTTTGAGCTAACTTGTTTCTCTTCTTCGTGTGGATGGCCTCAAACAAGCTCCAATTGCACTCACAATTGGATGAACTACAAGGCTGACATAAGATTCTGAGGGCAAATTTTTTGAGATTTGGGGTATTCCACCCCAACTTTGCCACCAAGCATCTGCAAAATAAAATATTGAAAAGTTAGAAAGCAAAGAGAAGCGAAAACATATTTTATCAATTTATCAATTACTTTAGACCCCAAAATCCAATGGCAAATGTTATAGCTGGGGTTTGGGTGGTTCTTCCTCTCTTTGCTTCCTATACCTTCCTTATGCGCAATTGAAGATTATGTTGCACAAAGACAAGGTCGTTGAGGCATTTTTGAGCTAACTTGTTCCTCTTCGTGTGGATGGCCTCAAACAAGCTCCAATTGCGCTCACAATTGGATGAACTACAAGGTTGACATAAGATTCTGAGGGCAAATTTTTTGAGATTTGGGGTATTCTACCCCAACTTTGCCACCAAGCATCTACAAAATAAAATATTGAAAAGTTAGAAAGCAAAGAGAAAAGCGAAAACATATTTTATCAATTTATCAATTACTTTAGACCCCAAATCCAAATGGCAAATGTTATACCTGGGGTTTGAGTGGTTCTTGCTCTCTTTTCCAACTCTGAAGATAATAGTTTACCCCTTGCTTCCTCATAGTTTTGGAGTTCGACCACAACGAGGTCTCTCACCTCAACCTCAGGTATCATCCTCCGAATGCATGTAGTGAGGCCCTCCATGACCTCTTCATTAGGATTTGAGTAATAATCCCTGAACTTAAAACGACGGTTGATGTAGTACCCTGCTGCTTGAATGGGTCTGTGGACCTGATTGTTCCACCTCCTATCAATAATTTCGCAGATGAGATCAAATTTGAGTCTATCGCCTTGTAGTAATTTTATATTGACTCCTTAGCCCTATCCATGGCCCCATAAATATACCCCATTGGGGTTTGATCCCCATCTACCAAGTGCAAAACTCTAATCAAGGGCTCGGATACCTATAATTGAAAAATACAAATTACAAAAAGATTAATTAATGAAGTTACAATTTAATAATGAGACTTGAATCAAGAATAATTAAAAACTCAAGTTTTGAAGTTACCTTCACAATCTCTACAATCTTTTGTGCAAAATGGTTGTCAAAGGCTATGCACGCGACACTCTCTCCTTCAGCCTTCTTTGAATAAGGCGAGTCTAGCCATGCTTGACTCACAAACATTTGTTTCAAAGAAGTCAATGCACCAAGAATGCTTTGCAATGTCAAGAAAATTGTTGCAAACCTTGTGACATCGGATCTCACCAAATCTCTCCCTTGAGTGTGCTCTCTCATCAAATGTAGAACACAAGGGTGACTGTAAATATATTTTGTGATCCTCCTTGCATCTTCCACTACTGGAGTCACCCAATCAAGTTTTGCTATATCCTCCAAAAGCAGGTCAAGGACATGTGCTGCACAAGGTGCCCAAAAAAGAGGGGTGCCTTTCTTGGAGGATTTTACCTACTGCCATATATGTTGCTGCATTATTTGTGATGATTTGCACCATATTCTCTACTCCCACCTCCATGACAATGTGCTCCAACATTCCAGCCAATGTTTCTGCATTTTTCACCTTGTTGGAGGCATCAACCGATTTCAAGAACATCACATTGTCCTTGCAAGCAACCAAAAAATTAATAATGGTGCGGTTTTTGCCATCTGTCCACCCATCGAAAAGAATGGTGCAGCCATATTTTCTCCATTCTTTTCTTTGGTCCACTTCTTTTCCCCTATCAACTGCATTTGTGAGCAACCTACAAGAACAAAGTGAAATTAGGTCTTAGTACACAATTTTGATTTAATATACAAGAAAAATAGTTAAAAATGAAATCGAGTGGACTATTTACTAACCTTCCACCCAAATCCTTGCGAGAAGGGGCCTTGTACCCTTTTCCTGAAACTATCATTGCGGTGACCAAATTTAGCCAATAAGGTCTGTCTGCCACATTCAATGAGATGTTGTTGAAGTACCAAATATCAACACATGCAATGTCTATTTCTCATGTGCCTCCCTATTCCATCCAGTGGCCTCTAATGATGGTTGTGCTCCAGGTGTGTTCCTGTGCACAAAATAACTACCTATAGGTTGTGTCCCTGATGGTGATGCAACAGGTACTCTACTAGAGGAAGTAGAAGTGGTGGCTGAGGTGGTGCCGAGTTTACGGATACATGGGCCACGACAAGAGCCCACTATGTAATGTCCCCAATTTTCATAAGCAACTTAATTAGGTTAATTAATTAAGTGGTCCAAAATTTAAATAATATCATAAGGACTTATTTAATTAATTTAATTAAAAAGGGGCCCAAGTAATAAAATTAATAAATAATGTATGTCGGCCTGTTTGTAACTTTAGAGAAACCTCTTGGAGGCCTTTATAAGGCATTGGCTGGTTCAGTAGGAAAGCATCGTGGAGTTTATATTTTCTTTGTATTTTCGGAAGCTGGAAGCTGAAGGTGTTTGTATGCAGTTTCGAAGGTGGAAGACCCTCCCTATTTTGTTATCGCAGTTTCGGCGGTTCACATCCACCCTAGTCTGCTGTTTGAAATATCGTTCCGATATTTCACGTTGTGCGTCGAATTTGTGAAGTCTTCATTCGAAGACAAATTTGTATTTGACAATTATATTCTGAAGTGCTATCATTATTGAATATCAATTTCATTTGCATGTGGGAACCTCCATTGATTATCCCTGACAATTTAACTCCAACTTGCATAATATTTGTTTGTTCGGCGATATCAATTGTCTTACCATCCGAAAGGCTAGAATCCTACATCGTACAATAGATATCCATAGTGTACGGCCAACAAAGGAGGTCATATGTCATGTCCCCTTTCTAGAGTGGACATCAGAGACGGAGGAGTTGGCCTATCATTGGAGTCTTGTAGGCTAGCAGAGATGGATAGGGACTCATTCAGTGACCGGATTTTGGCTTTTCAGGTAGTTTGGAGCAGTTCCTAGATTTTAGGGGATATCCCTAAATTTTAGGAGGTCGTGACAGTTGCCAGTCGTGAGGTTATTCTTGACCCTTCAGTTGGTGTCAGTTTCAGTGCGACAGGATTGGTTTCCTAACTTCTAGGAGCATCCCTAGATTTTAGGGAAGGAACTGCCAGTTGACCCATCTCGTCCGGTATCAGTCACAAACAGGTGACATGGTCAGTTTCATATTTATTTGGTTGATTTGGGATTTCAGAAGCTTAAGGGGAAATATTTAAATATTCCTAAGTAGGTAATTAAATAATTTATAATAAGGCTATTTATACAACCATTTCAGAGTAATAAGGGGATAATTGATGTATTTGGGCACATATACCTATGTATGGGGGCTCGTTCGAAAGGTCTCGAATTATTATAAACTATTTTCACTATCAGAGGTTATTTGGCGCCATGAGTTATGACATTTTGATGAAGTAATGTTTTTCCTTGAGTTTGGATGACTTTAATTGGGAAAATGTTATTTTATTATATTTTATTTAAAGTGCAAAGTGTAAATTCCCTTCAGGGTTCGATTTGCACTTGTAAGGGGATATAAGGAGATGGAGACCTAATTTCTCATTATCTTTTGAACATTACACATTGTGAATTTGGCAATTGCTCTGCGATTTGGAGGTCTGGGACGCAAACCCCAGGACTAGAATTATTGGGATGTAGGCCTCAACAAGGATTGGGATTGGATTTGTTCATCATGCACATTGATTGTCAGAGGAAATGGGCATTTGTCTTCATTGCATACATATCCTTTTGAGAAGAGAAGTTTCAGCAGGGCGGCCAACCTGTTTCAGATTGGGCGTTTCCTTTGAGGCAGCCGCTTGGAGGTTATTTGAGGCATTTTCATCTTGCATTGGACGCCATTGATTGCAGATTTGTATTGGAAGTTCTATGACAACATTTTCATCAGTATATTGATCCACGCCAAGCATTTTCCTACAACTGGCGTTAATACTTATTGTAGACCGCTTGCATTTGGATCAATTCATAAATAAAAATCAGATTGCTCTAACTGTACGGGTATGTACTATTTAGACTCAAAGTATTGTTAAATTCTTAGTATATTCCTTATCATTTTCAGCTGGAATTAGTTTGTCATTATTTATGCAATTATTTGTATCACCCAAAAATCCAAAAAAAGTGAATACATGAGAAAAGACACAAAAATTCAGAATTACTTGAATTCATCTCAGTGGACAATCATGCTGGTCAAATTTTAAAAATTGAAAACAAAACAGTTATTTGCATTAAGATTGGTTTGGAATCTTTCATCATATTGACCGTACAACATTTCACGGAAGGGCGAGTGTTTTGGACCACCGTACAACAGAACCACCGTACGATAGAACATACCGTACGCAAGGAAGGAGGTGACTAGGCGTATGTTTCCCCTCAGGGGTAAACTGGATTCAACAGAGACATACACAGTAAAGTATTTAATAGAGAAAGTATAACAACATTGTATTTATTCATTCACCATCAAGTACAAAGGTATTTCAGATATCGTTATCTCCCCCCTTACTGAAGAGAGAAATGCATACATATAATGTTCGAGGGGATGCGAGGCGAACCATCGCATCCGTGTAACTCCCTCGAAAAGACTAACCATCTAACTACCAATTTACCGGACAACATCATCCCCCCCAAAAAGAAAGTCGTCTCCGGACGACAACATACGAAATGGAGATAATGCCCATTACATAACCTGTGCCTGCACCAACACGCTTTTCAATCCCTAGCCAATCTGACCTCGATAGCCAACCACACCGCTTTCTCCGCTTCTAATGCCCTGGTACGCTGAGCCAAGTGTTGCTCTACTGCCTCCAACCAGGTGGTCAACTCCTCCCGAGCGCTCTGTGCATCCACCAAGACAGCCTCATGTCCAGCCAAAACCTACTCTAAACACCTCAAAACGTAGTATCCCTCTCCAAAGGCTTGCTCCTCACTGCTCACTCCTTGCCGTCAATAACCGTCTTCCTTTTAAATACCGTACCCTTCGTCTTATTGGCTCTCAGCCGTACGGGATTACCAGATTCTTGCTTTTTTTTAAAATTTTTTTTTTTATTTTTTTTAAAATTTTTCGGCGGTATGAGTTCTTGCCGTGTATACACTTCCCCTACGGTATATCCTCCTTTCAATTGATTATATTCTTTTCTTTCCTTTTGCGGTGTATTATTTGCCAAGTATGTCTTCCCCTACGGCAGTAGCAATTCATTTTTTATGTTTTCTTTTCATATTTCCTTCTCCTTCAACAACCCCTAGGAATGGGCATACACTACCAAGTTCTCCTTCGACTCCGCCTCCTTTTGAACTCACGAGGCCTTAGATCAAGACCAAAAAGCATCAGCTTCGAATCCAATCTCTTTCCCAGCAATGCCCACGCGATGTTCAAGGCATGCCTACGGTGAATGCTTTTCCATTTCCCACGGTGAATGCCATGTCTCCTACGGTGAATGCTTCCCTTCTCCCCGCGGTGAATCTGTGCATCTCCTACGGTGAGGTTGGAGCCCGCGTTTTAAAGAGTTCCTGCGTGTGAAGTCTTGGCCATGTCATGAAGGCCCGTGGGGTCAGGAACACCATCGTAGGCGGTTCACCGTAGGGACACCACCATAGGGCCCTACAGTCAAGAACACCTACAGTCAAGAACACCACCGTAGGCCCCCTATGGGCAAGAACACCACCGTAGGACCCCTACTGTCAAAAACACCCACAAGTGGTTTCACTGTAGGACCCCCTACAGTTAAAAAACACCACCGTAGGGTCAAGAACACCACCATAGGTGGTTGGACCTATGGTAAAGAACACCACTGTAGGTGGTTGGACCGGAGGATCCCCTACGGTCAAGAACACCACTGTAGGCGGATGGACCAGAGGACCCCCTACGGGCAAGAACACCACCGTAGGTGGTTTGACCGTAGGACCCCTACGTCAAGAACACCATCGTAGGTGGTGGATCGTAGGACCTTCTACGATCAAGAACACCACCGTAGGACCCGTATGGTCAAGTTTGACTTTTTTATTTTTATTTTTATTTTTTTAAATTTTTTTTATAATATATATATTTTTTTTATAATATTTTTTTTAAAATTTTTTTTTTAAATGCCTAATCTAATTATCTGCCGGGCGCCTCTCCGGTCGTTCATCCGGCCTCTCGGGTTTCTCGGGTCCCCTTCCATCCCTTCGGGTGTTCTGTCCATCCCTTCGGGTGCTTTGTCCATCCTCTCCGGGTGGGGTTTTGATTTGGAACTGCTAATGGCCTTGTGTATCTCCTGTCCGTCCAGAGTCCACAGTTGGATGGCCTCGTCGTAGCTGACTTCCCGAACTTTGTCCTTAGGTCTGTTTTCAATGGCGATCCAAAGGCTGGGAACCATAAATTCTATAGGGACCACGATCGCTGGCCTGTACATAAGGAGAATAAAGAATTTGAAGGCTGCGGCCACGGGGTTCCAACCGTCGCCGACACGAGCATCGTCACCAAGGTTTTTCCCCTTTGATTTTACCTCCTAGTATTTGATGGGTTCTTCCTTCGTAAATTGGCGTGCGGGGGTGGCTTCCTCCTCCCTAATGCTTAGCATGTTACAAGATGGTGTGAAGAACTCATAATCTTCCATTTGCCAATGAAAGAGGCCATTCATTGAATCTCCATCCCCAAAACATTCTTCCAACTCCAACACCCCTTTGTCATTGGGCTCCATTCTTCTTTGCCCTCCGTCTTCTCCCAATTGCTCTCCTTCGGATTCTGAGTCCGAAGATGCTAACTCCTCGCTCACCATTTGCGTGCGGAGGTCAATCACGTACTTCCTCCCGACTTTCTCCATGGTGAGTGTGTTCCGCTTCCAGTTGTAGTTCACCTTCGCCGAGGTGAGCCACCCTCATCCCAAAATAGCATCGTACCCCTTTTTCTTTAGTGGGATCACCACAAAGTCGAGTACGAAGGGCTGTGTACCAATTATCACGCGTTGAGCCATGAAGGTTCCGATGGGTTTGATATTGTGCTAGTCCGCTCCCAACAGGTTGAATGTCGGAGGCCACAGCGTGGTTTTCCCCAACTTTTTCCATGTCTCCTCCGGCAGTACATTTACTCTGGACCTGCCATCTACAATGGTGTCTGTGAGAGTGGTGCCAAGGATACCCATCTCGACCACCGCTGGGTGGCGCCCACTATTCACGGCCAGCAACATAGGATCTATGGTAAGACTTGGAGGAGTTTTGGGTATCTGACAAGGTTGTGATGGTGCCGTGTTAAGGATAGCCATCCTTAATTGAGGTATGGTTTCTAGGAGGGCCTGGAGTTTTATGGGCACTTCCGTCTGTAATAACTGCCTTAGGGTGTTTTCATCCACCTTTGTGCGTGAGGAGCGGGTAGCTTCCTGGGTCTCTGTCTCCGTACGGGGATCCAAATATGGTGGCCTTTAGTGATCCAAATAAGTTCACTCCCTTCGGACAGTGTGCATTGTTGTGGTTGCTGGGACCACACCAGCGGCATAGCTTCTGCGGGGTGTCGCCCTTGTCACAATCCCTTGCAAAGTGGCTCCACTGATTGCACACTCGACATTGGATCATTGACCGACCCTTGGAGTCAAATTGTATTCGATTCCTTGTGTTGGTGTTGTTGTTATTGCCCCTTCCGCCACTGCGTTGGTTGCCTCCATACCCGCTCGATGTAGATGGTTGCTCCTGGGTAAATAACACATGTTGATTCCTTACTTTCATGTTGTATGGGCATTCCTTGGTGGAATGGCCCATGATCTGGCAAATGTCACAAAATGCATTTTTGGGGCATGACCACTTTGTATGGCCGCTCTCCTTGCAGTCCGTACACCACATGCCATCTTTCCCCTTCCTGGTACCCCCTTTCATGTTCTTGAACTCCATCATTCTCTCCATGTCTTTTTGGAGTGCCATAACTTTTTTCTTTGACTCGCCATCACTGCTACTGTCATCGTCTGTAGTGTCATCTTCGTCGGAAGAAGACTTGCTTCTTTTCTTCTTGGAGGTCTTTTGTTCGCTCTCCAAGTCCATCGCCCGATTATAGGCATCTTCGTATGAGGTGGGGTACTATCTTCATTTTCCTCCGTAGGTTTCATTTCAGGCCCTCCACGAACCATCTTTTCTTTAGGCCTTCCGCTGGCTGACTCTCCATTTTTCCAACTAACTCCTTCAGTCGGCGACTGCTGGCCCGCACAGTCTCCTTGCCTTGTTTGGTACTGTATATCTCAGAAACAATTTCATTGTCATCCCTCAAGAGTCGAAACTCCTTCTGGAATTCTTTCTTGAGTTCGTCCCAAGTGGTCACCTTTGTTTTGTCCACATCGGAGTACCAGTCGATGGATACCCCTCTGAGTGTGGCGGGGCACTGCTTCACCCATTTTGCCTGGTTGACGATTCCATTCGCAGACCAGATTGTCTCACACGTACGACAATGTCGTACTGGATCTTCCTTTCCATCTCTGTGGAATTTTGGCAACTTCTTGTTGGTCGCCATGTTTGCTTTTCTAGGCACCGACTATGTTTGCAGCACCGCTTGTGTTACAGGCTGGGTTGGTATTGTCGGCGTTGGTACCCCAGAATTGTTTGGTACCGTACCACTTGATGTCCCCGAACTATTGGAATTGTCTAGGCCTGGTGGGCTACTGTGATACTCATGCCCCTTCGTCACTTCGATACTCGCGGCGGCAGCGGTATCCTGAGCCTCCCTCCATGCGGCTTCCTCTTTTTCCTTCCTTTGGGCTTTTCTTGCTTCCGTCTGTGGGGTTAAGGGTGACCCGGGTTTGATCCCCGACAGCGGTGCCAAATGTTTGCCCTTAGGGGTAAACTGGATTCAACAGAGACATACACAGTAAAGTATTTAATAGAGAAAGTATAACAACATTGTATTTATTCATTCACCATCAAGTACAAAGGTATTTTAGATATTGTAATCTCCCCCCTTACTGAAGAGAGAAATGCATACATATAATGTCCGAGGGGATGCGAGGCGAACCATCACATTCGTGTAACTCTCTCGGACAGACTAACCATCTAACTACCAATTTACCGGACAACAGCGTACGACAAAAACAAAGCTGTACGGTCATCGTACAACATAGTGTCGACAGGTAGCATTGCCCACCCAACATCGCACACAGTCATTCACATACACCGTACGCAAGGGAGGCTATCACGTCCATACGACTGCTACATAATCTGTACGCTGATTGTGAAGGTCATATGGTATAGAACATACCGTGTGCTGCATTCCAGGGTTATAACCGAGCACATCGAATGCCGAGAACATCGAATACGTATGCAACCACCTCTAGTATTATCAGTTCGCAGACGACACATTACACACTATGCCCTAAAGTATAAGAACCCTTGCTGGTTCTAACTCTGCCAGACCTCTAAATTGCTATGCAATGATATATTTGACTGATTGTTTTGGAATAAATATGCAATTTCTTGAATCTTTTAAATGGATTGCCAAGCAAGAATTAACTTATGTAATTTTTTTTAAACTTTCAAAAGTGTTGCTAAGTAAGAATATAAACTTTGCAAGAAATAACGAACTGAAATAAATTTCAATTATATGAGTGTTGCAATTGAATTTTATTATTTATATCTTCATATACAATGATAAAAAAGCACTCTATTCATACCCGGAATTTGCACCAACTCTTTTATAGTGAAATCTGGAATTAATAGCAGCAAGGTAAAAAGCTTGAAATCTGACCAACAATGCTTGCAATAATGAAGCTGCAGGTCTGCAATAGATGAGACTTCAAATTTGCTTCAAACCCTTGATATTTCTTCACCAACAAACCCAGTCATGGCCTCTGAGTAAAGCCATTGCCATTTGCACAATTCACTAGATATTACACCAATTCAAAGTGCTAAAAACTATGAAGAATTCTCAATTCTCCAAGCTGAAACTTCTGAAACCCGTCTCCAAATTTTCTTCACAAAATTCGATAACATCAAATGGATAGAATTGAATGAATTTTCTCTTGCCTTGGCTTTTAATAATTCTCCAAGAGAAATAGATATGTCTCTTCACATATACACTTCTCATAACTTAAAAATATTTAGCCTTTGTTGCACTTGCTTTTGATGTATTTGAAATATAATATTTAATTGTATTTCTCTCCATTTGGTGCACAATAAAATAATATAAAGTATACTTTATTAAACACTTATAGCTCCCTTTTTAAATAACACTTTATCACTTATTATAAAGTATACTTTTAAAACTCCCTTTTAAATAAAGTCCACTTAAACCATAAAGTTATATTATATCATTGTGATGCACTTTATTAAATGACTTTTAAGTCATTAAGTGGCCCCATTCACATAAAGTGAAAATATAAATAATTGCACTTTATCTTTAATTATTAATAAAGTATTACTTTATTAATAATTAAAATAACATAACTCAAAAAATAATCATTATTTCTTGTTTCCGTCTGAATCTAGGAGCTAACCATTGTATCCATTGTGCATCCAACTTCCTTACTAAAAATAGTAAGGGTCCCTCTCTAACATCCGCTAACTTACTATAAATAGTAAGTCCCTGAAACTGAGCCAACTAACAAATGAGTTAATCATTGTGCATACAATGAGTTTTGGTGCCCTTGTCAAAAATAGCTCAGACCATAATTTGACTTACTATAAATAGTAAGTCCCAAACTGGAAGCTTTGTCAATGTCACCACAACTCCTTACTGCTAGCAAACTGTCCAGGTGCTCTGCTAAAGATAGATATTAGAAACTCTAACTTACCCAAAATAGACACTTACTATTTACACTTACTATAAATAGTAAGTGTGTCGATCTGACTCAAACGAAGAGCAATCCTGAACATCCTTGATCACTGGAGTGGGAAATGGTCTCTGGCTCTACCAACTGGACCCTTTGAATAACTCCATTAGCCTATGAGGGTTAGGAAATAGGCTAATCCTCTAAAAGTTGACACACGAAAATGGGGACATTACATAAAGTGTAGCTTCTTCTTCAATGTTAACTGAAGCACCTTGAGATTGAGCTATGGCTGTTCTCATTACTAGTTTTTCCCTCTTCCTTTGCATTTTTTTCTCTTCCCTAGCTGCAAGTATGGCATTAATGTCTCTTTTTATTTCTTCTGTGGTTTTAGCACATCTTGTAGCATCATGCTTTTTAATGCCTGCAAGATGGTATTTGAGGCAGTTTATGCCTCCATGAACTACTTTTTCACATTTAATGCAAATCACTGACCCAGGGTCCGGTCTTTCACATGCATACGTCCAAGTCCTATCTCTAGCACCTTTAGGACGAGTGCCTATATGTCCAGATGGGCATGGTTCTAGTGGTCAATCATTCTCTGAAGTTGCCATACTAAATTATTGGTTAACTGTTAACCTACACATACAAAGTGAAAAGACAATTAATATTTTAGTTAAACAATTTAGCAAACTATCTAAATTAGTTTTAAGTAATTTTAGACATCATTCAAAGTTAAATTAAATAAAAAAACTATTAGGGTTTGATTTTTTTTTAAAACTATAGATTCTTCAAAAAAATAGTGAAAGATTCAACAAAACTTGTCAAAAATAGTGTTAAATCTTGTTCCAATGACTTGAAATCATTTTTAACTACGTAGGAATGATTTTCTATTCATCTAGATGCAACAAAAATAAATAAATGTTTTAAAAAAACATAAAAAAATAAAAAAACCTACCTGGGAATTTGATTTTCTTCAAAAACCACCTCAAATCCGCTTCAAATCGATGGAAATCAGTTTGCAAGTGTTTGGAAGAGTATTTTTCCCCCTCCCAGTAAAATACAAGTCAAGAAATGATGAAATGAAACTCATTTGCGTTGTTTTTTACCTTCATGAACAGGCGACTGAGTTTTAAAGACAAAGTTGCCAAGTTTTTGCCAAAACTCGGCAAGTATTTTTTGCGAGCAAAAGTTGTAACTACTCGTTTTGGAAAAAATCTCGCGTGTTTTTAGCCACTCACTGAGTAGTTCATCTATGCCCAAGACTAACATAATTAGATGATTGCAAAGGGTATTCACCATCTCCTGCCAATAAGGTGACCTGATAATGTTGAAAGGAAGCCCATTGCCATAAATGCAATGAGCAATGTTTCGATTTGCAACCTCTTTGATTTCATTTTTGAAGGCCCTATCCAATGGGCCTCTTTGTCATGTGACCACAACATTCTCTGGTTCAAAAGATGGTGACATTCGGTTGAAAGGATGTAGGTTAGCCGATTTTGTCAAGCCACTAGGAGGCCTCTTTGAGCTTGTTTTGACAAGAGGATGATTAGTTTTGATTTTTTGCTTTTCATGTCAATTTCCTCTTGTTCTCTAATATATTCAAGGATTAGACCTTTTGGCAGCCCTTTCTTATCTGGTCCCTGAAAAGCTTTTATTCCATGTCTAGGGATGGCACATAAGTGACCTTTCACACGATAGTATGAGCTGGTATACTCTATGTTGCAATGGTTACATTGCTAAAGAAAATTCCAACCACTAGACATTTTCTTAATCATTGTTGTATAATGCCAAAGTGGTGAACCTACATCAATTTGTAATGTCCCTTATACAACCCTTCCGTTCAGCAGCTCTGACTGTGACTTGGTTTGAATCACCTCCGACTGTTGGCGCACTACACAGACAATGTCCGTATGGCGTAGGCTTCTAGTTAGTGTCCGCACCGTAGTTGTTGTTCTGTACGGTCCGTATGGTGATGAAATGATGCCCGTGTGGAAGTGTGAAAGGGTCGTACAGTAATGGTAGGAGCTGTACGGTGGTAGGAAAATGACGCTGACAGGAAGTCGTAGGTGATAGGAAGCTGACGCTGACGGAAGCCGACGGCGACGGTGATAGGAGACCGACTGTGAGGGAGTTTGACAGTGAGCGAAGTTGTACCGTGACGGAAGTCGACGGTGATGAAAGCTGTACGGTAGGAGATATGATGTCTCTAGCGTTCACCAATACAAAGATAAATGAGTTCACATACACAAACAATTAGTAGAACTCCAGATCAATGAGATGAATGCCAAATACCAATAACGCCAGAAGAAAGTCTTGATTCAAACAATGAAAACACTTCAGATTTGTCAGATCCGAAATAAGCAACACATAGCAGAATAGGGTGAGGGATGAATCCCACCGAAATTGCAACAAACCAAATAGGGAGGATCTTTCACCTCTGAAATGGCGGACAACATAACTCCAACTGGAATTCGCAATACAAATAAAATATTCCAAGATGCATACCTACAACTACCTACATGCAGGGCATAAATACCCCTTCGGAGAAACTCCCGAGGGTTTACAAAAGAATGCCGATCCGGTAAACACCTACGGGCAGCAATTAATAGAAATGACCCCCCATTAATTAATTAAAGGTCCTTATATTTCTTTTAAATAGGGACCAAATAATTAATTAATTTAATTAATTTTTTCTCTATCAATTTGGGGACATTACAAATCCTCACCACCCAAAGATTGCTTGCCCTCAAGAAATCCATCATCAAAACTCCAAGATCCCAAACTAAGTCTGGGCACCGATAATTGTATCCATTGAAATCCCCATGCCACAACATGACCACGTGCATGCACCTGGAAGTAAGTGAGAAGAGTAAAGCTCCATCAAACTTTGGCTTCTCCACTCTGATATAAACGTCACCATGCCCAGACTCACCAGGATCCCACTAAAGCCAAACATCAAGTACATCGATGCTCAGATCCCAAGCCAAGCGCGGACGTTGGTCGCAGTATCCGTTGAAGTTTTCGTGCTGCTTCTGGATCACATGCACATAGTTGGATTTAGTCGGGACGAGTAAACCATCATCAAGCTTCCGCTTCGCCACCTAGATATAAACATTTCCATGCCCAGAGTCACCAAGACCCTATTGAAGCCAATCATCAAACATATTGATGCTCAGATCCCAAGCCAAGTGCGGACATTGGTAGCAGTATCCGTTGAAAACTTCGTGCTGCTTCTGGATCACATGCACATAGTTGGATTTAGTAGGGACGAGTAAACTATCATCAGGCTTTCGCTGTCCCACTCTGATATAAACATTTCCATGTCCGGAGTCACTAGGATCGCATGGAAGCCAATCATACAATACATCAGTGCTCAAATCCAAAGCCTTCATGTGATCACACTCATCAATCTCTTGAGGAATCTCATAGCTCAGGTAGATCCTGTTGTTTCCATCAGGAAGCTCCTCACATGATGAGATTGTAATCATGCACGCCTCATTCACAAGCGAAGGACAAACTCCATGATCAACCACTGGTAGAGCCTGCTCATTCGAAGGGTCACTGATAGAGTCTGCAATTCCATCAAGTTGCTTGTCGGGTGCTAGTTCGACAAAATTTGAGCAAGCATCTTCTTCGCCTTTCTGGTTGTCTTGATGTATTACATTTGAAGGGACAATTGCTAACTCTTTCTTGTCCAAATCCTTCTGTGGCTGCAGTGTAGGCATAACTTCATCCTTAGTAGGGTTCACGGTGCTAAGTACCTCGTTGTCGATCTCCCGACTGAGATTGATGTTGTAGATTCTATCACGTTCGGAGGATGGGTACCTCAACCTCAAGTCTATGTAGTCTTTGAGAGATATGTCTATTTGCCATCCACTATCAACCCAATCCTGTTTGATGTGCTTCAGTGACTTAGCCAAGGTGAGCGGATGCATTTCCAACTGCTCGATCCTTGGAGGGAAAATCGGCGTCGTCAGTCTTGTATTGGTCTGTTGTGTGCATGACATGTCGCCCAACAGAGTCTCACCAATCTGCTTTTGTCCTCTTGCTAGTGTCTGGGGAAGCTATCTGTACTTCTTAGCTCTCTTAGCAAGACTATCATATTATCTTCCATTCCATCACTCGGCGCCATGATTCTCCCAACAGGCTGGCAGAGTCATTAGCTCTGATACCACTGTAATGTCCCTTATACAACCCTTCCATTCAACAGCTCTGACTGTGACTTGGTTTGAATCACCTCCCACTGCTGGCGCACTATACAGACAATGTCTGTACGACGTAGGCTTCCAGTTAGTGTCCGCACGATAGTTGTTGTTCTGTACGGTACATATGGTGATGAAATGATGCCCGTGCGGAAGTGTGAAAAGGTTGTCTGGTGATGTGTGAGGGCCGTACGGTAATGGTAGGAGCTGTACGATGGCAGGAAACCGACAGTGACAGGAAGTCGTAGGTGACAGGAAGTTGACAGTGATGGAAGTCGACGGTGACGGGAGACCGACGGTGAGGGAAGTCGGACGGTGATGGAAGCTGACGGTGACGGAAGCTGTACAGTAGGAGATATGATGTCTCTAGCGTTCGCCAATACAAAGATAAATGAGTTCGAATACACAAACAATTAATAGATCTCCAGATCAATGAGATGAATGCCAAATACCAATAATGCCAGAAGTAAGTCTTGATTCAAACAATGAAAACACTTCAGATTTGCCAGACCCAAAATAAGCTAAGTAGATGATCCTGATTTTGGTTCGGATCCGGATTCGGATTCAGATTCGGGGATTCGGCAAATTTTTTTTTGGGCCGGATCTTGTTTCCGCGGGTATATATAGACATTTTCCAATATATATATATATATATTTATATATGTATGTATATTCATAGATTCCATACATGTAACATGTCAATGCTCATTCATCATTAGTTCAAAACTTCAAAGATCAAACATATAATGATAATAATAAGAAGTTAGAAGCATTCTCATAAAATGATAAATCCATAATTGTCAGTATATGATTATATCATATTCATACTTTGCAAAAGTCTCAAAATGTCATTACATGCTGAAAAATTTTAATTTTAAAAAAAAAAACATGAAGTGGGCCCCTTTTTTGATGCCCAGAATGTTGGATTCCCAATCCTTCTGGATTCCTACGGAATCCACAGGGAATCCGGAATCCATTCCCGAACCCTGTCGGAATCCGGATCCAGATCGTACCAGAACCAGGATCCGGGGCTGGGCAGAGGAATCCAATATCTTAGGAAATAAGCAATACAAAGCATAATATGGTGAGGGATGAATCCCATTGAAATTGTAACAAACCAAATAGGGAAGATCTTTCACCTCCGAAATGGCGGACAACAAAATTCCAACTGGAATTTGCAATACAAATAAAATATTCCAAGATGCATACCTACAACTACCTACATGCCGGGCATAAATATCCCTTTGGAGAAACTCCCGAGGATTTACAAAAGAATGCCGACCCGGTAAACACCTACGGACAACAATTAATAGAAATGGGCCCCCATTAATTATTTAAAGGTCCTTAATAATATTTCTTTTAAATAGGGACCAAATAATCAATTAATTTAATTAATTTTTTCACCATCAATTTGGGGGCATTACACAATTTTAAAAGGGCTCTCTTCATTTTGGCCTGTGCAATACTTGAATTTTTTTGAAAAATTGAGAACTTGAATAAGGGAAGATTCACTCACCTTTGATGGCTAAATCTTCCTTCTCCAACGATTCCTAAGCCTTTTGTGCATTTGTCACTCCTCTGTAGCCTTCACCTTGAAAGAAAAATGCAACAACCTTCAAAAGAAGCTTGAGGAAAAAAATGGTGAAAAATGCAAGTGTTGTGGTGAAGATCATAGAAATTAGAAAATAGATGTATTATAGGTTGAAATTAGGGTACACACGGATTTGTCCAAGTTCGTCCTAGGCGTGGCCTGGGTACTTGGATTCCGTATCGGTTCACTCAGACTAGACCCATAGGGAATCCAGGTGCTCAAGATGCACCCTGGATGAACTTGGGGGTGAACCCGGACCCTACCCAAACTTAGATCGCACCCGGACCCTATTTGGAAGATTTCTGCATGAGTCTAGTATCTTAGCTTTTTGATTAGCGGTGAAGGTGATCAAGATGTGTGGTGTTATTGCTTAATTTATACAAGAATACAACACTTGCAAACCAGTTACTGCATTAGGAAAACCAATTATTGCATTCGGATACTTTGATCAAAGTAGTCTCAAAACATAAGTGAAAAGGGCATGAATATGCAATTTTCACCATTAAAAGTATATAGCATCATTTTACTGCGTAAATATGAAAACAAATCATGTTTTAAGAAGATATTTGTTTGCAGTTGGATCTTGGCTAGTAATCTTATCATAGTGGGCAATTTTGGGCAAAACCCACAGGGAATCCAGGTGCCCGACACCTGAGACAAACCCGGGGGTGAATTGTAGTATGCTACCCCTGTTTTGCGCTAAAAGTTTTCACACCTTTCAAATATAATTAACCGACATTATCTCCAACAATTAACATGTCTAACAGTGACAAGTTTTTGTATTCTTTTCCAAGTTAAAGTGCACAGGAAACAAACAGTTTGCAGACTCGCCATTGTAAGTTAAGAAGTTTATATTTTTCTGATTGGAAATGGCTCTGTTGCAGCTCTGAGTTTAATATTTTTCTTGAAAGGGGATTATTCTTTAGAGTTCCAATCAACTTAATGATATGCAGACAATGCTGCATTAGTCAAACATAATCTGCAATCCCATTCAGACTGTGAATTAATAATCACAAATTACAAAGCCCAAAGAGATATCACTGACCTTCAAGTCGAGCTAAAGGCTTCTACAAATTGCTATTCACTTCAGTTTCATAATTGAGCTAATTGTGCCAGCAGACACTCCAGTTTTTTTATGTATGTTTCCTGCACATCAATATTCTGAATAGAGCACAATACACTGAAAAATACAATGTTTAATTGTCCAACATCGAGCTACAAATGCAAGAGTAGGATGCCCATGCCCAAAACTGAACTGATGATGATAGTAGAAATAGATCTCTAATTTAATTTGTACTTCTGAAATAACTCCCTTGCAGCAAAACGTGAAGCTCAACAATAGATTCAACAGCAGAAACAATGTATCATTAATGGATGGTCCAATCAAATCCCCACCCTTTTGCAGTTTCCAGCGCCACAGAAACTCCCATGAAGGTAAGTAATGCACATCCAAAGAATGACTCCAAGGATGTCATGCCTATGTGAAGGGAGGTGGACAGCTAAGCAAGGGAAAAGAGGCGATCACCACAGCAGTTCAAAACATTTCCATGCATTGATACAACAAGCATACATTTGTTACAAGAAAACAAGCTGCTAACAAAGACTCTGGATTCCTTTGACCTTCACTTAAACCCATGCAATATTTGAAGTGCCACCAACAATGCTTCCACGACCACCTAATTTGCTTGTAGTCTCCTTAAGTAGAGTCGAATTGAGCTACAGATGTGCCATGATCAGCTTCCTTGACAAAGTGGCAGAAGCTGGTTCAAATCGCATCACAAACTGTTCTTTTATTACCTGAAAACCACACAGCACCTTACACAACCCTTCAAAACTGCGGAATAGGAGAGTTAAGGGCTTTCAAACATTTATTCAATACTGTGCTCGTAGTTGTTAGGTTTTGGTAGTTGAGGTGGCAGTTCAGAGCTCAAAAGGTTAAGGAGTGGTCAAGTGATCAAGTTGTTAGGTTGCAAGTGCAGATCAGAGTGTCAAGATTAAGGTTTCACTAGGGCAAGTGTTGTTGTTTTGCAGGTTTGATGGTATTGTTTTATATTTTAATATATATGATCAAGTCTTGATTCAATCTAATACTTGCATTATTGGAATTCTATGTGTTCTCAGATTGAATACCATTATGTTATATATATGCCTTTGGAGAGGCATGTCCTTGAAAGGACATGCCTCTTCTCATTAATTATAATTTAATTAATCTTATATTGTTTCATCAATCAATTTTTAATTTAGAATAATATAATGGATTAATATTGAATATTAAATTTCATATGATTAATAATAATATAATATATATAATATATTATTATTAATCGACATATATTATATGTATTCTAAATGATCATACGACTAAAGCTACAAACATTAACACTCCCTCTTAGCTAGGGAGGATGATCAAACAAAATGTGTAGTGGTCTCCCGTGTCAACACTTATGACCCTCA